>WJQU01003059.1:0-16911 GCA_029228625.1 Pseudolycoriella hygida
TTTCTGACGAGATGCGAACAGCTTCTTCTAGAGGCGTTACTTGGAAGGAATCTACAGAGGGACGAAAATCCAAGTAAAATTATAAATATCTAGCTAAAAGTCTTTTTGCAATTCACCGACAAAAACTCGCTTTTTCTTGCGTCATTTCGGTGTCGCATGCACTCGTTTTGCCGCACTAATGATGCGATTACTGTTTTTTTGCGCACTAGTGCGATGAAGGTTTTTTACGCACTACTGGAAAGACACAGGGAATTGAATTTTTATATGAAAAGAAAATCTCGTTTTTGTCGGTGAATTGCAAAAACGTTGTTTGATACACGTTATGTAATGCTGGTACGTAACTTCATACGTAACTTGTATCAAAAATTACTATTGTGCAACTGAGTGTCATTAAGTAAAAGCTCTGCTGCATACAACGTTGTATGCAAATTTGTGCAAATTTATCAGGCACGCGATATGTGTTATGACACTTGGCCTGTGACCTTAAGTCATAATTACACGTCCATTGCCTAAAAAGTACTCTTCTTCTTTCTTAGCCCAGGTATACCCACTGGTGGACGTATACCCCCTAGCTCCTTCCACTTCTTACGATTCATCGCCATTTGCTGCAAATTTGTTCCTGCCACTCGTTTAATACTGTTGGTCCATCGTTCTGGTGGTCTGCCCTTGTGGGTGGTCTCCATGACATTATACTATTCTTGGTCCATCGTTCATCGGTCGTTCTTGCAATATGTCCTGCCCAGTTCCATTTCAGCTTTGCTATTCGCTCCATGACATCCACGACTTTTATTTGCTGTCGGATCGAATGATTTTACTTTTTGTCTCTGAGCGATATTCCGAGCATACTTCTTTCCATGACTCTCAGTTTATTTTCCGATGCTTTTGTTAACGTGAACGTTTCTGCTTCATACGTCAGTACCGGAAGAACACATGAATCGAATACTTTACGCTTTTAAAAATCAAATTTAGCTTTCCAAACGCTGACCATCCGAGACCAATTCTTCGTCTGATTTCGTCGGTTTGATTATCCAAACCCAATTTCAGATTGTGGCCAAGATAGATGTAATTGTCGACCTTTTCGTTCACTGTGCCTCTGTCTTCGTCGATGTTTGTAATGATCTTCGTTTCTGACAAGTTTATCTTGAGTCCAATTTTGCTAGCCTCTTCATTCAACTGTTGTAACATCACTTGGGCCTGATCCAGATCCGCCGCAATCAAAGCAATGTCATCAGCGAAACGAAGGTGATTCAAGTACTTTCCATTCACGCTAATTCCCATCTTGCTCTAATTCAACTTCTTGAAAACACTTTCAACAGATGTTGTGAATAGCTTTGGAGAGATAGTGTCAGGCTGTCGTACGCCTCTACCGATTTTGAACTTTACCGTTTTCTCTTGCAGCTTTATAGTAGACACTCTGCACTCGGATAAATAAAAAACTGTTTCGTTAAGAAAAATACTTCTCGTACCCAACGCATGGATGTAGAAATAGCGCGAAAAAAAATTTTACTATCCTTCGTCGTTACAAAAAGTTCATTGACATGGCACCGTGAGTCGTCGCTCTGCATGTAAAGTAGTACATGTAACCTGTTTAAGAATGTTTTTAGGCGCTTTCTCGTTCGGGCAACAACTCAATGGCCCAAAACATTTAAAGGAAAATAAGAATTTTCTCATACGGTTAACAATGTTCTCACAATAACAAAAATTTCCTCAAAATGCACAGCTAAAATGTTTTCTTTCCGACATAAAAAAATGTCTTCGCCATTCCAATTGTTCATTAGCATTATTATTACACGACTCAAAGCCGGCACGTTGCATAATAATATTGTTATTATAAATATACCGTGCTTGCATTAACTTAAAATGACCGTAGGCCAATATCGTTTGATGGTTAAGGTGAGTATAATTGGAAACTTTGGAAGATGAGCAGTCGATTTCAATGTGGTTTTGTGATTGTGGACGATACAATTTATTGGCTCAAAACCAGATATCTTCGTTATATATTTTTATTTGTTTCGTTGTTTATAGCCATTGTTCAGTTGTACGGTGTCAGTGGTGATATCAAGTTAAAATTATTTGCTAGATCCAAGTAGTGGTGTAGAAATAAGACAATGGGAGTTGGTAGAAGTTTAATCATCTTTCAAATATTAATATATTTTGTCGTTGTTAGTGATTGTAAGTTGAATGAATTTTATAGATGGAAACAAATGAGCTTTGAGAAACTGGAAACAGGTGAGAATTAATTTACATTTGCAAAATTATTTGTCTCCATCTTTACCCAGACACATACTGTGAATTTTTCGTCATCATATAGCACTTTGTAACGATCTGCCAAAGTGTAGAGGAGTCTCGTTTTTTATGTATTTTTAAGATATGTTGTGGTGGTTGGTCAAAATATCAAAGAAAGGTTTGATCTTAGGGTCGATACTGGGCCCACAACGTTCCATGAAGCTGAGCTTGCTTTAGGAGCGTCAATGGAAACGAATGATCAGATTCTTCAGATGAATGTTTCATGTTTAGAACTTGAAAATATGTAAATTGCCCGCGTCACTTTCGCGTAATTGTCGAAGAATTCTTAGGTATTAGTTGTTAAAGATAATTTATTTTCCCATTGGAATGAGTGGAATTGAACATTTTTCCCTCGGATAAGTTAATCACTTTGCTCACTAGACTCCGGGTGAAGAAAATGATGGATAAGGCGACGACTAATTTCAGAGTTATAGGATGCGTGGATCCCAGGGCTTATGTCCGAGAATTTTTTAAAGAATTTTTGAGTATTTCTTGAGAGTTTTGTTGGAAATGTTTAGAATATCGTTAAAAGTTTAGTTAACGGATGAAATCAGTTATGAAAACAATAAAGTCGTTGTTACCTGTTCAAGCAATTAAAAAATTGAAAGAATCGTTTACAATTTTCTTGGGAATTTCAATCCCCATTTCTTTGGCTTTTTTTAGATTTATCAGTTTATCAGTCCGGCATTGCTGGACCATGAAACACAGATCTAGTGATCCTTTGTTTCATCACCTGTTCATCATGTAAATCTTTCAAACCTCCCAGTCCCAACCAAGAACCTATCCAGTGCGGCAGGTCCTATGCTAGACACTGTTTTGAGGTGGACCACATGACTTCCTAGAGTCCTGAGCCTCAGTAAGGAAAACTTCGGACAGTCACTCGTCTCCTCGCCGAAGCCACAGGTGCAGCTGGGATCGTTTGAGAGTCCCATTTTAGCCAGATACTTGCTTAGTCAACGTGTCCGGTGATTGCATCCACGTTTGATGCGACACCTACCCATGCCTAGCAATTCTCCAGCCCTTGGGTACTGGAAAGAAATGCTTCTTATGCTTTCCTCCCTCAAAATGTGCTCCAATGATTCGCGAATTCCGACCACACCCAGTCCTTCATCACTTTCACGCATGCTAGAGTGTACGGGAACCCAGACCAGCGTTGCCTGATTTCTCAGTCCCATCCGGTTCAGGGTCTCATTCAGCTCCTTCACTATTTTAGATGTTACGACAGGTGACGTCGCGCATTGATCATTGCCTCACTGTCAGAGCAAACTAAGACATTCTGTCCACATGCTTCTGTTGGAATCACTTCTGACGCTACCATCAGTTCCGCGAATGTCTCAGCCTGAAAGACATTGGCAAACTTTCCGCGGTTCCAGAGAATATATTGCAGCCCCCGTGCCCTCTGAAATTTTTGAACCGTCAGTGAAGTTCACTACTCCTTCACTTGACAGTTGGCTTTGTCAGCCTCCTAGCCATTCCTCCCTGGTGGGTACAAAAGTTTCGAAACGCCTTTCGAGTTTTGTCTCCGGTTTCATTCGGTCCCTAGGCATCTCAAAGTCCTCATTGGTGATGATCTTCTTGATGTTCCCATGACCCGGTAGGAAATTCGGAGTCCAAATACCGTTGTGCGATAGCCTGTTCGCCGTGGCAAAAGCTTTCGCTTTCAATTCCACGTGACGTGGCAGATTAACCAGCGTTTCGATAGTCGCAGTAGCTGTCGATTTCATAGCCCCTGTAACCCATGCATAACGAGCCTCTGAATTTCATTCAGCAATTTCGTAGCTTACTAATGGGACAGGCATTCGAATCTAAATCATGATTTACGTTTCTGTATTTCCTTCCGGTAGAAAGTAGTAAATAATGATCTACCCTCTAACCCTTCACGGGTTGTGAAGGCTAAGATTAGGACTAAAGGAAAAGCCTTCCAATTGTTTATAGGAACAAAACCAAGAAATTAGCTAACAGATGCACGAATGAGTTGCTTTAAAGGTCGTATTACTGCCTTTTACAAATGGAAACGTTAAAGATCATTTCTCAAAAATATAATGCATGTGGGAGACATGCACACCATATGCTTTATTTACTCAGAGTGACGAGGACTGACCTTGGAAATTGATAAGAGCGAGTAAAAGATCATTAATTATGTTAGTAAATCCCAAGACATTATTTAATTAGACGATTTCGAAACTTGTTTTTAGTCGCTAAATATATTATTTGATAATATTATTACTGACGTTTATTACCGCAGAACCTCATTCACCTACATGGTGTTTAGTAACATGTTTTGTGTTTTTCCAAAAAAAAAACATAAATATTTCAGTGGGAAATTTTAATTGTCGATAAACCACACACCACATCAACAAAAACTGATTACAATTTTACGAATCATTTTCAGATATCGATGACAAAGAGTCCATAACCTTTCCATCAGATTTGGATTTAATAGGAACGACTGATTCTAATGAACCAACAGTGACTCCTAATGCAGAATTCATTGCCTACAACAATGTCCCAATGTCTGTTGCACATTATAAAGGGAAAGTTATCATCACTGTACCTAGGAGAGCACCGGGAATTCCGTCAACGCTAAATTATGTGAATGCCGATTTACCGGAAGGTAGCAGCCCTTCATTGCGTCCGTATCCGAATTTCGAAATGAATGAGCTGCAGGTAAGTCTCTGATTTATCGATGTAACTAATCGACCTCACATCGAGTTGTTTCAGCCTCTTCAATTAGCTGATCATACGAGAATCGTGTCAGTCTACCGAACAAGAGTCGATGACTGTGGTCGATTGTGGTTTGTCTGCACTGGAGCACTGGAATATAGTAAGCGTTTTTGCATCTCTTCAATTAAAGTCAGTTAATAAAGTTTATTTCTCCCTCACAGACGAAACTATTCAAATTCAACGACCATCACTCTGGATTATAGATATGAACACCGAAAAAGTTGTACAAAGATACGAAATCCCGGAGAGCATTATTGAACCTGGCCGAGGGATAATTAGTTTGAATGTCGACGTAGACATGAAGAGCTGTGATAATGCTTACGCTTACATATCAGATTTCTTGACTCAAAGCTTACTTGTGTACAGGTAAGCAAAACTTAAGGTTTAATTATCGATTTAACGGTCTTTTCAACAACAAATTACAATAAATAAAATTCATCTACTCTACTATACCCTAATGTTGCTAGGATACAAGCCGCATTGCCTCTCTGAATAGCGATTGAAATCTTCTGTAATAAGAAGTATTTCGAGAGTGATTCTCCTGAAGCTGCTCTCATTAATGACCCAAATTTGCCTGTAAATTTCTTCGTTTCTGGACCCATGCCTAAAGTTTCAAAAGCAATAGAGTGAATAAATGATTTTCTTTTACATATATATAATGCTTATGCTTATGTCTCTCCGCGTTGTCGGCTATTGAACGCGCTTTCCTGTTTTATATTTGTCAAAATCTTTAGGAACCTCCTCTGAACTAATGAATAACATTGCAATACTATATGCCCGGTATACGCGAGATTTTGATGGTGTGTTTTAAATGACATTTGCTTTCAGTAACATTCATTCATCGCTTATATGGTAATAGTGTATTTAAATATACCACAATACATACGAGATATGTATCCAGGCGCCAAGCGAAGCTCGTGCGAAATTACACATCGACTGTTGAAAGTTATTTTTTCGTAATAGGTGAGAGTGTCTGCTGCACATGCAGCGAAAAACAATTTTCGCTCTCAAGTTACAGGAAAATATTTTTTTGGTCTCGTGAGAGTGTATTGGTTGTGGCGGAAAATATTTTATCTGCCTAGAACGATAATCTCGCATTTTTCTCCCTAGGGCAAAATTGTTTTTCTCGATATATCTTTTCTCGGCAGATAAAATAGCATATGCACCGCTGTCCAGGATGGTTTATTTTGACGATTTGGATTATTTCCCACGCCTTCGGCTCGGGAAATAACCTTTAAATCGTCAAAATAGAGCATCCTGGACAGCGGTGGATAATCTACTATTCCCATCACTTGGGACGAAAACTTGGTTTCCGCGGTATGTGCACTAACACACTCTCACTATTACAGAAAAATATTTTCGCCCGCGCGTACGTACACGTCTCGTCTGTATGGGGTTGTTGAAATATACTATTTCGTTCACACCAAACTTCTCACTCAATAAATTATAACTTTACGTAGAGAATGAGAGACATGCCATCGAATTAACATACTATTTCTCCATTTTTTTGTTTGAAGCTTAAAAGAAAACCACATGTGGAAGTTTAATCACAAGTACTTGCAATACGACTTGGAGCTGACGAAATACAGTTTGGATGGTTTCAAGTATCAATGGTTCGACGGCGTATTTTCGGTTGCATTAGGCAATCGCCAGAAAGACGGGTATCGAACGGCTTATTTCCATCCGATGGCTAGTACGTCCGAATTCGCCGTCAACACAAAGGTTCTTCAAAACGAAAAGTTGTCAAAGCGATCAGACCATGGAGATGATTTTAAGGTTCGGCACTAATATAGTATTCTCTCTCTGCATTATATTTTGCAATTGCTCAACTCTCTCTCAACTCTCTCAACTCTCGTTGAATTTCGACGATCATAAATAACAAAATTTTTTAAATATTACAGAAAATTGGAGAACGTGGAAACTTATCGCAATCGGCATTGCACGATTTCCACCAACGTTCGGGAATTATTTTTTTCTCTCAAATAGCCAGAAATGCTGTTTCCTGTTGGAACAGCCAAAAGCCTTGTACTCCAGAGAATAATGTAATTGTAGACCAAAATGACGTTACTATGAATTATCCAGTTGATTTGAATGTAAGTGTATTGACCTACAAACGACCTTTCAACATCAATAAACACCCGACACTTTCTTGCTAACTTCTCTTACTTCCTCATTGACGAGTGCCTTTGTATTAACTTTTTTTGACAGATCGATAAGGAAGATAACTTGTGGGTATTGACCAACACGTTGCCGAGATTCATATATGGAAAACTCGACAAGAATGAGTACAACTTTAGAATTTGGCGTACCAATGTCTACGAAGCTATACGAGGGACGGAGTGTGATCAGAAGCAAGGTCATGGGTACGGCCTTGGGAATATTGGGAATATATGGAATGGACATGAAAATCGATATGGAGAAGGTCATGGATACTACCACGGTGATAATGGTCACGATCATCATGATGATAATCACGATGATGATGATCATTATCATAAGTGGGACGGAAAACATCACAAAAATTGGGAGCGAAGAGGAAACTGGAATGGTGGCGGCTACAGAGGACGAAGCTATCATTGAATTTTATAAAATTGTTTTTTTTATTGAATAAAATCACATCAAGAAATCAATATTTTCTTGTTTTAATTGACTGAAGGTATGACAAAATTATAGATCCAATATGTCACCTGCACCTTGGTGTATCTCACTATACTACACCTCACAGCACCTTACTACACCTCACTGCTCATTGGTGCACCTCACTACACCTAACTGCATCTTGGTGCACCTTTCTGCACTTTTGTACACCTTACAGCACTTCGGTACACCTTACAGCACTTTGGTACATCTTAAAGCACTTTTGTACACCTTACAGCACTTTGGTACACCTTAAAGCACTTTTGTACACCTTACAGCACATTGGCACAATACCACGATGCACCTCACAGCACCTTGATGTACCTATAGTGCCTTGGTGTATCTCACTACGGTCAGCAAATGGCCAAAAAATTACTATTCGAAGTGTTGCAGAGAACGTAGACGAAACAAACTTTTGCCCATCAAACAGTGAATCCAAACCCTCACCTAATGGCTTCATGTCGGTTAGGGTCAGCCCTAGACCAAAAAATTAATTTTTAAGGCTTTCACGGGCTGTGGTATAGAATTTTACCATAATTCACCTACGAAAGGGTTAAAATGTTCTAGAGGACGTCGAGGGCAACATTTTTGCCAATGTAACTGTGGGTTCCAGACCTCTAGGTCTATGCTAGTATGCTAGTATATAGAGTAACAAAAAACTACTTTTTGAAATGTCATAAAATACGTCCAATGTAACATTTTTAACATATGGCCCTCTTGGTTCCAGACCTCACCTGAGGCCTACGGGTCTGCAGAAGTCAAAATTTGAATTTTGATATATTGTAGAGGACTTTGGAGCGAGCACGATTCGTGATGAAACTATTGTGCACAGAACTCAACTCAGTTTCTGGTTTTTATAAAGTTCATGAAAGTTTGAGTATCGCTAATTTCAAAGGCAAATAAATTGTAAAAAATTACTTTTACGCAATAGAATATTACGTTGGACCCAGCGAAAGTAATTCATTACATAAGGACACAATTTTGTGATAAGAGCCAAACTCACGAGTGTTTTTTTGAGCAACAAGCTTCGACAACGTTGTTTTGACGAGTGTAAGCTTTCATATCCGTGCCGAAGGCAAGGTATGCAACTTCACGAGTCAAAATAACAGTTTCCAAAGCATGCTGCTCAAAGTAGTACGAGTGAGTGTGCGAGTTCTCAAAATTGTGTCCGAAGTAATGAATTATGTAGCTTTACCTTTACCTCGCTAGTGAAAACAAAACTTTTGCCTCACTTGTGAAAACAAAAACACTCTACATGTAATGCTCAGCTTTCGGATGAGGTAGGCCATAAAAACGTTTTTTGTGGGTCGGAACTATGTACACCACGCAAACTGACGCAAGTCCACATACGTACAAAAAATTAGGATTTTTTTTTCGTATTCGGCGGAACACTATATACAGCTAAGTTTTGACTTTATCCCCTTGTGTCATACTCCCTAGGCCTAGTTTTTCGGATTCTTCGTAAAATTTTGATTGAAGTCGATATGTTACTCGGTCAAGTAGATCCGAAGATATGACCTTTAGAAATTCAAAATTTCATAGAAGCCAAAGTTAATCAAAACATCCTTTGTTAGTTAGTTCCAGGGCCATTTATATGAAAACCGACTTTTTTGGCTCGTGCTCAAAAACGGCTCCGATAACTTTTCTTGCAATTTTGCAGGGATCTTCGAGTGGGCATTCTACGCCATATGAGATTTTAAAAAAGGGGGGGTGCCAGCCTCGTTTGGGCGCCGGGGTCTAGGGAAATTTTTTTTGCCGAAAAGTTTTTTCGCCCGAAATTTTTTTCGTCTTTTCTTCCAAAACTACTAATATCACGACAAAAACCCTTTTTAAAAGGGAAAAGTGACGCAAGTCCTTGTCCCTTATTCCAAAACAACTGATATCAATTTGGGTGACGTTTGCAGCTTCGGAACGCACAAAATTCTTTCGAATATTTTCACTTTTGATTAAAACGGCGTCACAAATGCCGGATCCTCCCAACGCAACGTAATAATTTTTCTGCGCTTTCCGATTTCGCACACCAAAAATTTGGCTACCCGTACTCCACACACAAAAAACTTAATTTTTTTTGGTGTCAAATCTGAAAGAACAGAAAAACTATAACATTGGGGGTCTGGCATTTGTGACGCATTTTTTTAATCAAAAGTGAAAATATTTCAAAAGAATTTTTTGCGTTTCGAAACTGTAAGCGTCACCCAAATTGATATCAATTGTTTTGGAAGAAGGGACGAGGACTTGCGTCACGTTTCCCTTTTAAAAAGGGTTTTTGCCGTGATGTAAAAGTAACCGGAAAATTGTTATTAATTATTGAAATCATATCCTGGGCGCAGACCGGCTTAAAATGCTCGTAAGAAATAAAAATTATTGTAAAAAGTTACTACGGGTCTCTTTACATCTAATTTTGTATGAACAAATTGAAATATGACAACCTTCTCACATACGCTTTTGGTTTCCGATGCATGCAATTTATTATCTCAAACTGAATGTCTAACGCAAATAAATTGATGTAGATCGATGCCGCACGTGCTGGTCTAATTACAAAATAAACATTTGGTATTACATGCACATTATGAATTAATTAAGATTCTTCCATCTTGCATTCAAAAAAGAGAGTATAATCTATAGAAAAAGGAAGTAAACTAAATTCACTGCCAGTCATGAAAAAAACTAACTTTGTGCAGTTATGAGCGAAAGAGGATATTTGAAATTAATCTTCGTTCACAGTAATTTACGTGAAAAATCCAAAAACTTTTAGCTAGGACACATACGTGTCCTTACACAATAACATCTTTTATCGTATTGGTATAAGGCATATAGAAGTTTAGATCGTCAAAGCTAAATAAAAATCTGCAAGAAAGTGCACTGTTTCATGTCAATTGTACCTCAAACCAAACTACCTAATCATATGGGGATTTTGGTTTGTATATCCCACCATGACCACTCCTAAGATATATCCACCAATGATTCCATGTTTCGACTGATGGCAATTTTCGGCAAACAACATTACCTATTGTCACTAAGTGAAAAATGCAAACGTCATTAAATCACCAAAAACCTAATTTGATGTAATTAAAGCAAAGATAATTGTATTTCTAGTGAAATATTTTCGGCTCTGTAAGTCGTATAAAATCAACTTTAAGAATTCTTACTTCAGCCTATGCTAATTTGCATTATCTGTTGAGGTTCAGTTGCATTTTAGATTCTACCGTTTAAAGTTGCATTGCATTTTCTTATAACAATTTTAAAAAAATGAAAATCGCTGCGATCGGCTTGATGTTTTCATTTTTCGGCTACTCGAAATGTAGCTTAGTGGAACATTATCGATGGAAGCAAATTACATTTGAACATTCGGGTGAGAATCGTCGCTAATATTTGATTCTATTCCAGCTGGTAACTTCTCTCTCTCTCTTTCTCTCCATATAGAAAGTAGTGACTCCTCTTCGTCAAGATCATTCAGGCAATATACCAATTCTATTGAAAATTTCATACCCTACAACAACGTTCCCATGGGAGTAACTCATTTCAAAGGAAAGTTCATTGTGACAATACCGAGACGGAAACCTGGCATAAAGTCCACTTTAAATTATGTTTCGTCAAAATTTTCAAAGGGAAGCTCGCCAAACTTACGATCTTTTCCCGATTTGGAAACGAACCAGCTGCATGTGAGTTAAAATCCAGGGGGAATAATGACATCAAGTGATCACATTTTTTTGTTATTATTTCTCCTTATTAATAAGTTGAAGAGAGTTTTTAACGTTGATATTTTCTTAACAAAGTCGGAATTGAAACCAGACACCAATAAGATCGTGTCGGTATATCGAACTAGAATGGATGACTGTGATAGAATGTGGTTTGTCGATACGGGATCACTACAATACAGTAAAAGTCTTAAAGTGGTATTCTCAATTAAAATTTAAAAAAAGGAAATGTTTTCAGATGGCACAATTCAGGTTCAAAGGGCATCTATCTGGATAATGAACATGACCACAGAACAGGTCATACGACGATTCGAAATACCTGAGCATATTGTCAAATCGGGTCAAGGCTTGATTAGTTTGAAGGTTGATGCTAAAAGAAGATGCTGTAACGAAGCTTTTGCATACATTCCTGACTTATTCAATCATCAACTTCTTGTGTATAGGTAGAACAAATTCAAAAGTTTAGCGAAAAAGAGCTTTCTGACTTGCGATGTCTTTTTAGAGCTTCCTTTTGCGATTACAAAAAACAAATCAAAATCTTGAATCGAGCATTGTCTCTGAATTCTATCCAATTAAGTAAAAGATTTGAACATAATGTTGAAAAATCTTCTAAAAAAATCTAAAGTAGCTTTGCGAAAACATCGCATTCGAAGTTCGACGCGATGTTATTTTAAAGCTTCTTTCGTATGTTATTGTGTTAGACTTTTCAATTCTATTGCTTCTACCTAATTATTTCTTGAAAAGTATCAAAGGACAGTTACTGCAGTGTTAAGTCAAAGCAGCGTATCGCATAAAATTTGTGCTTTAAAGCTCTTTGGTGAGCTTTAAGGGTCTTTCGAATTCCATTTGAAAATTTGGTTGGATTACAAAAGAAGCTCAAAGCCCTCGAAAACTTCTCTCTAGCAAAAACACAAATGCGATACATTTTTTTGGAGTAACAAGCTTCTTTTGTAATGCCGCCAACTATTCCAATTTTCTCACCGAAACGCTTTAAAGCTCTGATTTGATGCGGTTCGTTGTTTTGGCTTAACACGGCAGAGTACATGTGAGCAAAAAACTTGAATGGTTTTCTTGTAATCGCAAAAAGTAGAACACAATTTTTACGACACTCTCAAATACCGCCCACTATGTTTATGAAGAGGTCAAGTTCGGTGCTGTGACAATTTGTTGAGGTTTTTCAAATACTTACATCTTCGTTATCTAAAACAATTGGCCTCCATTTGTCCTTTCAGTTGGTACATCTAGCTGGTATCTAGATATTTGTGTAATTTTTAGATTTACATGTCCTTCCTACACAATTCCTTCCTACGTAATTCATGTGGTGATCTTTCTTTTTTTGAATTGAGGACAATTTTTTGGTATTACATCTTATTGAAGTTAGCTGTTTTGAGCTTTTAGTACATTTATTACACATCTGGTGTGGGTGCCTGGTGCTAGTACAAATTTTTTTAGATGTACCAACTGAAAGTACAAATTGAGGACAATTGTTTTAGATAACGAAGACCGTCAAGTTCACTAACAAAGTTATGTAAAAGCTTTCAGAAAAATGAAGTATGGAACTTTAAGCATCAATATCTAAGCTTCGAAGCACCACACGCCAATTTCGATGTTGATGGGTTTAAATACTCCTGGAAAGACGGAATTTTTTCGATTACACTTGGTAGAAGAAATTCAGGTGAATATCGAACTGCGTACTTCCATCCATTAGCAAGGTATTCTTAGCCTAAAAGTTTGTATTTAAGACAAATTAGTTTCTACAATTCCTTTTTTCTGCTTTTCAATTGCGAAGCGTGTCAGAATATGCCGTAAGCACTCGAGTATTGCAAAATAGGCTGTCGTCAAAGAGAGCAGATTATGGAAACGATTTTCGAGTAATGTTTTCACCGTTTTTTAAAGAACTTTAGCGAATTTTAACAAAAATTAAATTGCGTAACTGTAAATATTATAATTTTAAAACATATTCTCATATCTCATATCTCATATTCTCATATTCTCTCTCTCGCTAATGTTTCCTTTTATGATTTCATTATATGCTCATCGATTTACAGAAATTAGGCGAACGTGGTGAGAACTCTCAATCAGCTATGCATGATTTTGACCTTGACACCGGGGTCATTATATTCTCTCAAATTGGTAAAAATGGGTTAAGTTGCTGGAATACTGCAACGCCACTAACTCCGGATAACACGGCTTTAATTATTCAGAATAATGAATCTATGTTATATCCGGCCGATGTAAATGTAAGTCACACGCAACTTTTAAGTAAAATTTCACACATCTATTTGGTTCATAGATTGATAATGATGGAAATCTTTGGGTTTTAACAAACAAATTACCACGATTTGTTTATGGAAAATTGAAAAACACCGAGTACAATTTCAGGATATGGAATGCGAAGGTTCGAGATGTAATTAAAGGAACTGTTTGTGATACGGATAGAAATCAGTAAATTATTGTTTCATTTGTATAAGAAATACCAAATAGAGAGTAAACACAACATTTCTAACTCTATTTACTGCAATAATTAAAAAGAAACTGTTGATCAAATAGGACGTAAAATACTTAGGTAAACTTACAATACAATAATCAATTTGTTAATATGGATAATTTATGTTGACGTGGTGAGTTTAGCGCAACTTACGTAATAGTGGCCTTTAAATAAAAATTTCAGTCTAACGTTAAGTTTCATTTTGAGGTACTTTTTCGATTGCGTAAAACTTAATGGTGAATTGGATACTTTTGCCGGTACAAAAGGAAGTTTGGTGAAGTTTAAATGTCTGTTCTGAAAAAGGACATATATAACGCTCTAGTCAGCATCTCCTAGTTTTTTACAATTTATCCTTTTACTACGAGAGAGCGCCGAGAGCATAAACTAGACATCGGTCACAAGAATGAAAGAGAAAATCTATCACATGAAAGCCAAATTTTGATCCAAATACTTTAACCGCACACACACACACATTTTTACATCGATTGCACTGTTGACTCCATCAGTATTTGTTTTGTAAAAACTTGTGTGTAGTAAAAAATACTTCCAGGAAGCTAAGGCGAAATACTTCAATAGAAAAGCTTTTTCAAACCAACTTGATAACTAAACGTGAGATACAGATTTCGCCTTTTCGGAATTCTTACCTAACATATTTATGAGTAAGTTGTGAATATTTTGCGATTAAAAAAAGATGCGAAAAGTAAGATTAACAGAGTTAGTCAATATTTAAAATACTCAGTTTCAAATTATATTTCTGCGGTTAATGTTGTTCGACGTAAATATTTCAAAAAAATGGCAACGAGATTTAATAAATTATTAATTTTTTCCCATTTAACGTTATCGTTGTTCCTATTGGCAGAATGTGGGTTACAAGAAGTATATCGATGGAAACAAATTAGCTTTGATCAATTGCAGGAAGGTATAAATTTCTTTTTTTTAATTCACTCTGCATTTATTACGAGAAGCAAAGTGCCCACGGGGCGAATAGCCTCAGTATTATTATAAATGCTTTTCGCACTAGGTGGCAAATAGTGCTTTACTTGTACAAATACTACACGCCCCAGATTTAAGGGTCAAATAGTATAAATACCCTGAGGGTTTTAAGTCCTTCGGGCATCGGAAGGAAGATAAGCAACCGAAAAGAAAAAATAAAAAGTTCTGCAATAGTTAACTCGCTCCAATTTAAATTATCAATTTTAGGTCATCACAATTTTAACTAATATTGCCGACCGACAGCTAGTTTTTATTTTTGGATCGAAATTCGAAACAGACAGAAAAGGTTTTATAAGACAATTTATTGAAGTCCGAACTCCACGCGCTGTAGTATAAAAAATTCTTACTCGCTCTGAAACGGGTAGATAACTCCGTGTTACTAGTGTGTGTTTCAATTTCAGTATAACTTCTGAATTCTCATAACTTTAGAATTATGTTTGCCTGAGTGTGTGGGTGTGCCTATCTAGTGAGAAATCGCAATAACGAGTGCAATGTGAAAACTAAAAAAAAAAAACATTGTTTCTGTCCCAGTGATCAAAACATATAATAACTGATAGACGGTGAAATTAAATAGTCCAAAAATTATTGCTCTGCAAAATTAACTTTCCAAATATTTTGAAATTCTTTAATTATCATTAAATGATAACTGGTTCGAAATCACGTCATACAGTTGCTCGTGTTAAAATAAAAAAATTAATTTAAGTTACACCGGAGATGTTAGACTTCACAAAATATGTACTGAGAAAAGTTTTGACGGAATTTTCAACACTTGGTTTATCTCTTAGTAGCATTCGAATAGCACCTTATCATGCCCGCAGCGGTAGCGAAGGGCGTGACGCAGTCCCCACACCCAAAAAAAGAAGTCCTACTCAAAAAACGTCATACAAAAACCTTTGGGACAAGTAGCCAAAAATACGTGAAATTTTGAGTTCCTCTTCCTCTTCCTTCAAATTATTAAAAAAAAAAAAAACAAGTCGCAGCAACTTTCCAACGAGCCCAGACTCATCAAAATCGGTTGTCAATTGGCTGAGATATCGAGGTTTGAAAATGACATTTTTGTATGGGCCATGGATTTTTCTATTGTTCTCATCATTATGAAAACTTTTTTCTGATCTGTCGGTTTCTATTTATCTAGATGTTCTATCTATCTATATTATGTTCTATTGATAATTTTCGATCCCGAGAACTAGACAACCGATCTTCCTGAAAATTTCAGTGAACGTCAGTCTCGGCCACAAATGAAAAATTGCATGTGCCGCTTTTCCGGGAAAATTCTGGAAAAGCCGGTGGCGTGGGAAAAGTGATCAATTTTGAGGTTTTTTTAGATAATGCTCGGAGTTTTCGAATTTTAGCTCCGAAATGACAATACCTACAGAGTTGGTTTCTTCAGAAAAGTTTTAGAGTTTGATCAGGACAATTTTTTGCGATCTTAAGAAAATGTCTGGCAACAGTCAAAGCGGCGCATTCTTGAATTTTCCTAAGCAATAAATTTGTTTTTTTTTTTTTGTTTTCGAATTTTAGCTTCGGAATAACTTAGAGAGTTGGTGTCTTCTACAAAGTTGTAGAGTTTGATCAAGAGATGTTTTTGGGATTTTCAGAAATCTGTCAAAGCGACGCCATCTTGGATTTTCGTAAGGAATAAATTATTCTTCTTTGGGTTTTCGAATTTTAGCTCCGGGATGATAACACTTAGAGAATTGGTTTCATCTAGAAAGTTATAGAGTTTCGTCAGGCGAATTTTTTGGGATCTTAAGAAAACGTCTGCCAGTTGTCAAAGCGGCGCCATCTTGGGTTTTCGTAGGCAAAAAAATTTTTTTTTCGAATTTTAGCTTCGAAATGACAATACTTAGAGAGTTAGTTTCTTCTTATAGTTATAAAGAAGTTATAAAGATTGGTGAGTGGAATTTTTTGGGATCTTAAGAAAATGGCTGCCCGCTGTCAAAGCGACGCCATCTTGGATTTGTTAGTAAATCAAAGTTTTCTCAGTCGTTTTTATAGCTGTTTTGATGGGTTCTTCAGGATGATGAGCTAGCGTTGTAGAAGAGTGACTGTAAACATTTCTGCACATATAAGTGGGGGTGGCCG
>WJQU01003061.1:0-25000 GCA_029228625.1 Pseudolycoriella hygida
ATTGGAGCAAGATGAGAATCAACTTGAATGGAAAGTACTTGAGTCACTTTCGTTTCGCTAATGACATTGTTTTGAATGTGGTGGATTTGCAACAAGCCCAAGTGATGCTACAACAGCTGAATAAAGAGTCAAGCAAAATTGGGCTCAAGATGAATTCGTCAAAAACGAAAGTCATGACAAACATCGACAACGACAGAGACATCAAGATTGGAGACACCGTCATCGAAAGGTCGAGAGTTACGTATATCTGGGTCACAAAATAAAATTGGGCCGGAATAATAAACCGGCAGAGATAAGGCATAGAATAGGTCTTGGATGGGCAGCGTTTGGAAAGTTTAATTTTTAAAAGCAAAATGAATAACAGCCTCAAACGTTAAGTGTTCTATTCATGTGCTCTTCCGCTACTGACATATGGAGCTGAAATTCTCACTTTAACAAAAGCATAAGAAAACAAACTTAGACTCGCTCAGAGAGCTATGGAAAGTGTATGATCGGAATGTCGCTCAGAGACAAAAGGACGAATCAATGGATTAGACATCAAACAAAGACCGTGGATGTCATGGAGTGTATAGCATCTCTAAAGTGGAACTGGGCTGGACACATTGCAAGAAGGATTGATGATCGTTGGACAAAAGCCAGGGCTGATCACTGTCTACAGATTATATTGTTTGTCAGCGAAAAAAAATGGAATTGATTGTTCTACACTTAATCGTGTATTTCCCGGGAAATTTTTCGCTAATTCCCGTTTCCCGGGAACTTATGGATTTTGATGCCTCCAGGTTTTGACGCCTCCGGATTTTATATGGAAGCCAATAAAAATAGCTATTTTATTTCATTTTATGGAAGGAAAGTAGGAAATGATCACCAAAAATAAAGAATATGATCGCTAAAAAATATATATAAGGTGATCACTTTCTCCGTTTTTAGACCCGTACGAAGAACGAAAGGGGTCTTAAGCGTTTATCACGACGTTTGTAACCACCACAATTTCGAAAAGGGAGTAGGGGTATCATCGATCATGGTCCTTAGATGAAAAATCAACAATAAAAAAATGTCTGTCCGTCCGGAAGGTCTAGGCATGCCCGACGCTTTATGGAAGAACATTTTTTGATACTGAGTCCGTGGACTCAGCAACGGCCCCAAAACTGAGTCTCTACTAGGGCTAAACGTGGTTTTTCTACATAAATCGGATAAATCTTATCCGATTTTCAAATTCTATTTTTTCTTGAAATATAATTGATACAAAGCGACAACGAATTTGAATTTGGGTAAAATCGGCTAAGAACTTTCGAAGTTACGGTCGAAAAAGTGGTCAAAAACGTAGTTTTTTGAACTTCTGTGAAACTTTTTGACTTACGGTCATGGCAAAATAGATATGAACTTTTTACTTCTTCGCAGGTTTTTGCGGTGTTAAAAACCACTGTAGAAGTACAAATATCATATCTGTTTGCCATTGCTGTATATCTCTGCGAAATTATCACGGAAATCGCTCTTCAAGGTTTCAAATAAATGATATGGATTTCCAAAAAACGCGAAAAAAAAAATTAGTGAACCTTGGTTGAGTGATCCGGCTGTAGGGTCCTTAGTGTTAGCACAACTCACGCTACTGCACTACACAATATTTGGTGGTTTTTAATGCATATTTTTCAAATGATGAGCTTTTCTGTGCATTGTTGTAGAGAAAAAAGCCAAACTTTTTTGTACATAAAAGTATGGGTTCGAAGTCTTTCCTCAGGGCCTTATGCTTGTCCTAAGGTCGATTCCAGACCAAAAAATTTCTTTTGCTATGTTATAGAGTAAATTGAGGGGAACTTTTTTGTCTATATGAAGTATGATTTTTTTTAATTTTTTTGTGAAAATCTTTTTTCCAAAATCTTTCTCTAAATTTTTTTTCACAGTTGCTTCGGACGGGTTTTTCAATGGCACATTCCACTCAAAAATTGAAAATAAAAATGTCTATGACCTGGGAACCACGTTTTCCTGTTGAACCGTTCGTCTGCCAATAATTTTTCGTATGAGAGACTTATAGAAAAGATTATTACAAAATCCATTTCAATATTGCGCTTTCGGCAATTTCCAAAATGTCGACATAATTTTATAAGTAAAAATTTATTTAGATTCAGTTCGTGTCTTTTTGCAACATTTGTTCTCTTTGGCACATCTATTCTGATACGTACGGTTCCCTCGCATATGTTTCAATACGAATTCATTAAGTCTATCAAGAATTTCTTAATATGTACAATTTTTCCAATCTCAAAAGTTTACAATTATGTCTTTCGAGAGTTATTTTTGTGGGTTTAAAACACAGTGAATAAATTCCAATTCGGTGTTGCCGCTTTTGGACGAATGTATGCAAACAAATTGGCCATGTCATGTCATTTGTCAACAAAAACACAAATCGGAAGATTCCCGTGATGATCACAAATTAAATTACATTTTTTTGTTAGAAAAGTTAATTCGAAACTTCACAAAATTTTACAACTTTTTCTAAATAGATAAACGTTTCTAATAAAAACAAAATTCTCTTAAATCCACTAGAAGAAAGCGAAATAATGCTTGCAGAAGCTGGAAGTTTTAAAACACTTTTCACACGATAGAAATTAGCGATTTTTTGATGGATACACCAATCTATTTATTAAAAAAAGATTCAAAACTCCACAATTAAACACAGCACAACAAATTATCAAAACGTAATAACAATTGAAATTGTTTTAACTGAAGTAAAACAATAATTTGTGAGATACTTCACTAGAAAATCTAAAATTTTAAAAAATATACTGAAGTACTGCTACTGTCAAAGCCGTCAATCAAAACAATGGATGATAATGTAGATAAAGATGATGAAAATCAAGATACGGTTGACCCGTACGGTTATTTCAAAAATAAATTGAATTTTCAAGAAATTTAAAGTTTTTGTGAAAATTCAAAATTATCAAGAAAACTCAAATTTTTGAAAAATCCCAATTCTTTCTCCAAATATAAATTTTTGTGAAAATAAATATTTCAAGGAAATCCCAAAATTACAGGAAAATATAAATTTCTAGAAAAATTTCAAATTATCAAAAAAATTAAAAATTTCAAAAGAATTAGACTCTCTAAGAAAATTGGAGTTTTATAAGATATGCAAATCCCCGAAATAATCGAACTTTCTGCAAAATTAAGCTTTTAGGAAATTTACAAAATTAAACAAAAAACTACATTTGCAAGAAAATTCAAATTGTTGAAGTAATTTCTAAATCCAACATTAAATAAAAAATAATGCGAAGAAACAAATATCGATCTATTCCGAAATTTGCTAGCAACAGAGTCATCAAACAAATGTGCAAAAATTTTAAGTCAGAGAACGTTTGAATTTTACAAAAAAAATCCGCCAATTAACGAACTCAATGAAACTGCATTATCGATATACATTTAGCAAAAGCCAAAAGCGACAACACTAAAACTGGGTGTGAGTTTTAGATCTCAAAGAACTCGCAGAACCCACAAATCGCAAGTTTTGCATAATTTTTATTTGGATCGATTGTAGCTTGACAGTTAGCTTGAAAAAATTGTTTTTGTTTCTACACCACAATTGAACAACAAATGCGGACTCTCTTCAACTTGTAGGTTTAAGCAACCAAAGCACGTGTTTTCGTCAATCGTGGCTCAGAAACAAAAATAATTTTTTCAGCGAACTGTCTCTCGCTTCGGAAGCATCTGATCTTTGGATTTCATTAGAAATATCGCTTTTTTGGATCAATAATCGTGAAAAAATAGAAGTTCCATCGATTTGACAGTTCTGACAAAATAAAAATATATGCGGAATATACTCCCCATATTTTCGCATATTTGTTTGAAGTGAATTGCCTTTAAGAAACTTTCTGCAAATATTTCTGTAAAATACAACTGAGTGTCATAAAGTATAGAACTTTAGACGCAAAACGTTGAATGCAATTCGGTTGTAATTACACATTTGTACTTTCCAGACGTCAATACGCTCTTTTACTTTTATCGCAAATGCAATAACCGGGTACTAATACAATGTCGAATGTATCCAGTTGTTGAATTTTTGTTAAATAGCGCAGCCTCATCCGAAGAACACGAAGTCAGTTACAGCATTTTAAGGTAAGGTAAGGTAATACAAATGTTACTAAAGTTTTATGATGTCCTTACTTCATCGAAACATAAAATTTATATTTCTGGGAAAATTTAGCTGTTATTTAATATTAGTTCAAGAGTGTGTTTGTGGATATTACAATATTATGCGTCGATATTTTTAGTGCGTCCACGAAAAACCACGTAAAACTGTCGTTCAAATTGTGTTTATCGTGCTTTCGTTTGAAATCGATGGAAAGTTAAATCATCAAAACTTATTAGACTGGACGAAATATCCGTAAATACTATGTCTTACTCATTAATTGTGCGTTTAGAACACTATCGTATCGGATTACGTGGAAAACGATATGAATCAACTTCAAAAAAAGCAATTTTGCACGCACTTAATCTTGTCCAGAAGGTCAATACAGCAATGGTATGTTAGGTGAGTTCCTTTCAGAGTTTATCGATGCTGATAAATTTAATTCGTCGATAAACTTGACGTCTAGCTAAATTTGACAGCAAAATTAAATTTAATTTTCTTATTTGACGGGAGAAAAACCGAATTAACTTCAGTATATTCAAACTTACACAAAAGCGAAACGTGAAATTTTAGTCATAAAATCAATTTTATTTACAAATAAACCATCAAATTATCATTTCACAAACTTCCTAAAATCACACTGAGAAGCAAATTTCAAACTTCGTGCGTTGTTTATATCGATAAACTTACCAAAAAACTAGCTCCGAAGCTACAATAAATTTATCAGCATTTATCCGGTTAAATTTAATTCTGAATACGTTTGATGCGATTTAGCAGTTTATCGAAAAATTAAATTTAATCAACTCGTTAAACTCTGAAGGGAACTCACCTAATCACTTGGACCAAAAAGGTTTTGATGCAGGTGTTGAAAACGTCCAACGATAGAGCGAAGCGTTGATATGTGAGGTTTTCTGTACGAAATTTTTATGTCAGACTAGTCTACCCCAACACTCCTTATTGGATTCAGACAGACGGGCAAAACATTTTTGCAGATTCGACAAGGTCCATGATCGATGCTCCCCTCCCCAAACGTTGCAACCCCTAAATCCAGTTCGACGAATTAATTTTGGCCCGGGTCGGGTTTTTCTTTGAGTTTTGGGTGGCCCGCTCATAGTCTAAAACGCAGGCCCGTAGCCAGGATCGACTGCCAGGGGGGGGGGGGGCTCGAGACCCCCCCCATCGAATTGATAAAATTATATGAAAATTTGAGGAAATTCTCCTTATTCAACGCATTTCACATTAATACAGTCGCATTTTTTAATCTCATAACTTATTTTCACATGAAATTATCTTCTTCTTGGTTCATATAATAACTCAAAAAATGTGAGTTAAACGTGCGAAGTTCCGCTACGCCTAAAATGTATACAGCAACGGGTTTTTAAAAACAAGCTACTCTAAGTTTTGGCAGTAGAATTTGTCCTTCACTTCCCATATTTTCCTGAAATCGTTCACACTATTTAAAAGAAAATTTCCTAAACCTAACCAGCGGCTAAAGGTTTTGTTCGTAGCTAGCATACAGCTTCTGTTATAACGCTGCAGGGAAAACATTTTTTTAGTACTATTCTTAAAGAAAAAATAAAGAGTGGGTGGTGAAATTTATATTTAAAAGTTGCACCGCAGGCGAACATTTTTCAAAATTGAATTGCACATTTTGGTTTTCTATGAAAGTATACAGTTCTGATTACCATTTCATAGCAAATTCTAACAGCTCAGGATATGCGGCCGATAACACGCCACTATCGTTAAGAGTGTCAAAAGTTTTTTCTTGCGATGTAGAACCGAAAATCTATTTCAATAGCGAAATGGAAACATTGAAATGAGATTGGAAAAGAAAAGAATGATTGCGCCGAAGGCGAAAATTTCAAGAATTGAAAACGATGTGTTTACTTCGTTGAAGCTGCATTTCTCCCTTAGACTCGGATATGCAAGGTGCAAGCTCTACACTCGTCAAAATAACATTTTCAAAGCTTGTTGCTTACAAAAACACTTGTGAGTTTGGCTCGCATCACAAAATCGTGTCGTCATAAAATGAATTACTTTTACAGGGTCCAATGTAATGTACTATTACTTGTTCCCACATAGCAATAAATAAAATTTTATGTTGTAGAATCAGTTTTGGAAAACCTATTTTTTCACGCGAAAGCATTTCGGGAAGAAATAGAAAAATCCAGCCCCATTATTTCCACTTTCTCCCCTTGGTGAGCATAAAATAGTATATTGATTATTGATACACGTTTCGTATGCTGGTAGTTTAACGCCCTAGATGTGCTCGTGTCGGCAACACATCGTGTGCGTTAAACTACCAGCATACGTAACGTGTATCAAACAACGTTTTTTGCAATTCACCCACAAAAAACCAGCTTTTCCTACGTGTTTCCACTTGCGAAAATCTGTCGAACATGTGCATAGCATTTAACCGCTTTTCATTACTGTGGTTACAAAACATTCCGCGTGAATCGTTCAAGACGATTATTAGGAAGTAGAAAATTACATATAAACCGGGAACCGGGAACCGGGAACCGGGAACCGGGAACATCAACATTTTATATTTTTTTTCCCTGAAGAACTTAATTTTGAGCAAAAAAGTGTTCTACGACATATCGAGATATTTGCGTTTTATATTTTTAAAATTGAAACGAAAATTCACATCCGATTGTTAATTGTGCATTTATTGGGTGGATCGGAAAGTTCTTGCCGATTTTTCCATTAGATGGAATCACTAACCGTACAAAGTTTTTGTCACCAATTATAGCCAACTTGACTCCAGTTTCTAATAAACAATAAATGGCTAGGCATTTCAATATAAACAAAGTTGAAATTCCATTTCTAAAATTTTGAAAATTTAGGTTGTCCGATCGGGATGAAAATTTTAGGGGGGGTTTATTACACCTAAATATGAGCTGAAAATGATTTTCAGTCCAATCGGACTAAATCTGCCTTCCCCAAAACTCTAAGAAAAATCGGTCGAAAATTTTGCCTTGCTCTCATAAGGCATTTTTTCGCATAAGATTTTCTAAAATTTTGAAAATTTAGGTTGTCCGATCGGGATGAAAATTTTAGGGGGTGTTTATCACACCTAAATATGAGCTGAAAATGATTTTCAGTCCAATCGGACTAAATCGCCTTCCCCACAACTCTAAGAAAAATCGGTCGAAAATTTTGGCCTTGCTCTCATAAGGCATTTTTTCGCCTAAGATTTTCTAAAATTTTGAAAACTTAGGTTGTCCGATCGGAATGAAAATTTTAGGGGGGGTTTATCACACCTAAATATGAGCTGAAAATGATTTTCAGTCCAATCGCTAGTTCGAAATGGAGGACAAAAAAGTGCATTTTCGACATATTTTGTTATTTTTGTTTAAAAAGAATTAAACGCGTCGCAGGCCCTACGTGAAATATGTGATGTTTATGGTAAAGATGCTGTAAGCGAACGCACGTGTTGAAATCGGTTTGCGTGCTTTCGTTGCAGAAATTTTGACTTGGTCGATGCACCCCGCTCTGGACGACCATCTGAGACAAACGAAGATGAAATCAAGGCTCTTATTAAAAAATGGCTGAAGAGATCGGAGAGAGGTTGAACATAGGTCGTACCACAGTACTCGACCACTTAAAATCAATGGGAATGGTTAAAGAAGTACGATGTTTGGTTGCCTCATGAATTAAGTGAAAAAAATTAATGGATCGTATGGAATGTTGTGAAAATCTTTTGCGTTGGTACGAAAAAGAACATTTTTTGAAACGATTGATGACCGGGGATGAGAAATAGGTTGTCTACAACAATGTTAAGCGCCGAAAGTTCTGGTGCAGTGTCGGTGAGTCATCTCAAAAGGCCTCCAAAGCTGGATTGCACCCGAAAAAGGTGTTGCTATGTATTTGGTGGGATTGGAAGGGAGTGGTCTATGATGAACTGCTCCCGAAGGGTGAAACGATAAATTCCGCCGTGTATGTGTCCCAAATGAGCAAATTGAAGCGTGCAATCCAGCAGAAGCGGCCGGAATTGGTCAACAGAAGAGGTGCTGTATTTCACCATGACAACGCCAGACCACGCACTTCTGTGATGACTCGCACCAGGTTAAAAGGCTTTGGTTGGGAAATTATGCCTCATCCACCGTATTCACCAGACATTGCACCTTCGGGTTACCACTTGTTTAGATCTCTGCAGAACTACCTTGATTATAAAAAATTTGATTCAGAAGAGGATGTAAAAGTTGCATTGAATCAGTTCTTCGCCAATATAACCCAGGAATTTTATACAAAAGGGATCACGAAGTTGGCTAAAAGATGGCAGAAGATCATTGATCAAATGATCAAATTGATTGATTAAATTTCTATCTATCAAAATTTTGAATTTCATTTTCATGAAAAAGACGGCGGTGCTTGATGGAACGACGACGGGCTATTTTCATTTCCAATTTTCTATTTTCGTTTAATTTCAATTGATGCTGCTTTAAATGTATAACTTAACCTTTCGATGTGTAACTAAAAATAAATAAATTTTGACGATGGGCAGGGTTGACCGCTGACTCCAACGGGTCAACAACTCACTTCCGGACCTACTCTTAATTTATGTTTTTTTTTTTTTTTGTTAAGCTCAATTCGCACTGGCTATAATTCGCCGGAGTCTGAATTTCCTATTTTCCCCGATGGTAAGACAACGTTATTCAAGTGTGAATAACCAACCACGAAACAAAAAGCTCAAATTATTGTGACGTTTTTATACAAACAAAATTTAAGTGACAGTTCAGAAGTGAAAACTGCCTCCTTGGAAGAGCTGAGAAGATAAATATTAACGTCAGCTCCACTTTCTATTGAAGAAAATATGGTTATTCACTAGAGGTGAGCGGGCGGACCTAATTTTCGTGCCGGCCCGGCCCGTGCCCGATATTATGTTTATAAGAAATGCCAAACTGGATAGAAAATTGCCGAAAGGGTAGTATTAAAAAACCCGTGCGAAGCACGGGCGAAAAAAATCTCTCCAAATCCTTAAAATTAACCCAGAATTTAGAACCGACCTAGAGCACTTAGCAGAGGCCTCTGATCCATACCACCATGGACAAAAAGTTTCGCCTCTTTTTTCTCTACAACACTGCACAAAAAACCTCATTATCAAAGGAATATTCACGAAAAAACCAAATATCGTAGTGGGTCGCGTAGCGTGAGCTGGGCCCACACTAAGGACTCTATAGCCCGAACCACTCAACAGACTTTCACTAATTTAATTTTTATGATTTGCTGATGTCCATATCGTTCCTTCAAAACCTGAAGAGCGATTTCCGATCTAATTTCGCAGTGATATAAGTGAAAAAGTTCCGCCAACCTTCAAAAAACCACGTTTTTCACCACTTTTTCGACCATAACTCCGAAAGTCTTCGACAGATTTTGCCTAAATTCAAATCCGTAATCAATTTTTAGTGATCTTTCAGGGAAAAAACGTTTTTAAAAATCGGATAAGTTTTACCCTATTTATATAGAAAAAACACGTTCGACAATAGTTTTGGGGCGCTAGCTGAGTGTAAAAGCTCAATTAAAAAAAATTTCTTTCATAAATGGTCAGACATGCTGAGATCTTTCAAACAAAACAAAATTTATGAAAATCAAAAAAGTTATGTACAAAAAACACGTAGGGCCCTAGCAGAGAATCGCTTTTAGTGCCCTAGCTAAGTCCAAGGATTCAAATTCAAAAAAATTCTCCCATAAAACAAAAAAAATGTATGAAAATCGGAAAAGATTTACTCGAGTTATGTACAAAAAACACGTGGGGCCCCAGCAGAAAGTCGTTTCTAGTGCCCCAGCAAAGTCGAAGGACTCTAATCCAAAAAAGTTACTTCCATAAATTGTCGACCATGCCCAAATCTTTCAAACAGAAAAAAATTTATGAAAATCGGAAAAGATTTACTCGAGCTACACTTACGGAAATATATTTTTGCATCAAATAGTATTTTGTAATTCTGCGCAAGTTTTTGCAGTGTTAAAAACCTGCGCAGAAGTACAAAATTCTATTAAATGCAAAAATATATTTCCGTGAGTGTATGTACAGAAGACCAAAAACCACTTAACGGTCCTAGCTCATTGGGCTTATGGCCTACAGTGCCCAGATTCAATCCCAAAAAAGATTTTTCAATTACACCTTTCAGGCAAAAAAGTTTTTACTTAAGTTATCGAGTTGAGAGACAGACAGGTCGGACATTTTTTTTATTGCTGATTCGTCATCTAAGGACCATGATCGATGCTCCCCCCCTCTCCTGGGTCGAAATTTTGGTGGTTGCAAACGTCGTGGTAAACGCATAGGATCCATTTTCGAAGAACTTCGTTCTTCGTATGGGTCTAAAAAAGTTATACCCGCCCAAGTTTTTTTACGCCCTCCCGATGCCCGCCAAAATTTCTTATAGGTCTCTGTGCACGCCCTTGCGTAGCCTAACTCAAATGGGAATTTGTTGGATATTTGATTTGAGTAGAAAGTGTTGACCGTCAGATGCCAACCCGACATTATTTAGGCCCGCCCAAAAAATTTTAGCTCACCCGTGCCCACGCCCGCGGGCTCGGGCGTTCATCAGGCAGCCCGAATTTTCGGGCGGCCCGCTCACCTTTATTATTCACAACGCACACATCCATGATAAATTAATGAAATTTTATTTTCATTTCATTGGTAATTTGATAATTTGATTGAATGAAACGTATCATAAATCCAAAATTAGATTTGGTGATATAAAATATCACTAATTGCTTTTTTCGTATCAAGGTGAGTGTAAAATCGAGACTTACGTTAATACCGAATAAATTCTGCTAAATATCTAAAAAAAATTCTGCTAAGTTAGAATGGGAATAACTAGACGGCTGCACATTTGAATCTACAATTACGAGAGTTAGTTTGCAGCTTCATAGAAATTTTATCTGCCACTTTTTCGAAGAAGCAAATGTCTTGCATCAAAGTATTTATGAACTTTTTCGAATTTTGAAAGAATGTTGATTCCACACGTTTAACAAAGGTGAACACGTATAGTATCTATAGTATCTATTCAGAGTTAATACTTATATGCGCACGCGTTAAGGTGAGACAACCGGATAAAAACACGTTAATACAAAGCTACTCTTAACGTGTGGGACAAAATTTTGATGAATATGTTGAAATGTTCGTAATGTTCATATTTGTTTTGGAATGGGTTTACACCACTTTAGTCGACGTTCACATCAACATAAAGCGCACTCACAGTCGTAAACAGTCACAATTTCGAATTGGACGAGCGGACTCAAAAATTGATTCGGCTTCTTTCCGAATATCCTTGGACAAAATAAACCAGACCCAACTTTTTTTGATTGCCACGCTTATCTCCACTCGTCTGGAGACGTTTAATACCCTATTACGAGTTTCCGGAGATGTATTAGTTGTGGGACAGCTATTGTTCTTTCATTCAAATATACAAAGTTTATCAATGAAATAAAAATAAATATCCGAATACTCATGCCCGCAGACTGATCAACTGATTACTTTTAGATATTTGTTATCCAATTTTCGAACACAACTAAGATTACATAAAGCCCTCAACATACCGTAAGGTACTAAAGTCTCTGTATATTGAGGATACTACGTACAGGTCTAAAAATAAAATGACATGAAACTGACGAATAAATCATCCATCGATATTTTCATATCAAATGAGTTCAAAGTTCAACGAATTTACTTGTAAATTTTTAATACAAAAATATCGGGAAACCGAAATAGAAATAAAAGTTTAAACACATATAATAGAATCTGGAACAGTTGATTTATTATCTATAATATATTCATACTAAAGGTGAGTGTGCCAGTAATAAGAGGACAGTAACATTAAATAAAGCAGTGGAACTAGTTAAAGTAATGATCTAGCCCCTAATCCGCTAAAGGATTGTGAAGACAATTTACGAACATATGCAAAGACCCGTACGCAAACCCTTCATGTGTGGAAAGCCTTCACGTGCGAAAAGCCTCGATGTAAGAAACTCTTGCTATTACCATAAACATAATGCGCATCAGAATGCATGGTCAAGTTCATTTAGAACTATCAGAATTTAAACATTAATTATTAAGTACATTTTCTGAACTCTGACACCAATCACGATTTGTCTAATGTACTTATCCCTTTGAGTACTAGAAGTGGCTGAATCCCAGGATTGGAACATTTTTCGGCAAAACCCTGAAACAAGTGTTCGTTAAAATTTAATTCTCTACAACTTGGCCTTTGGAAGCAACTTTCTATCTGTCATAGTTCTTGATATATGAGTCATCCCTCCCAACTGTAGCAGTGGCTAATCTCAGGATCGCAATGCTTCTGGGGAAAACCCTGAAACACGTTTTCGCTAAAATTTGATTCTCTACAACTTTGCCTTTGAAAGCAGCTTTTATCTGGAAAAGTTCTTGATGTATGAGTCATACCTACCATTTCTAGAAGTGGCTAAATCTCGGGATCGGGACGTCTCTGGGGAAAACCTTGAAATACGTGTTCGCTAAAATTTAATTCTCTACAACTTTTCCATTGGAAGCAACTTTCCATCTGTCATGTCATAGTTCTTGAGATATGACTCATTCCTCCCAATTCTAGATGTCTCGGGATTGGGAGGTTTCTTTGCTAAAATTTAATTCTGTACAACTTTGCCTTTGGGAGCAACTTTCTATCTGTCATAGTTCTTCATATATGAATCATTCCTCCAAGTTCTAGATGTGGCTAAATCTCGGGATTGAAACGTTTCTGGGGAAAACCCTGAAACGCGTGTTTGCTAAAATTTAGTTCTCTACAACTTTGTCCCTAGAGTTAGCTTTCGAACTGCCTTAATTCTAGAGATATTTGAGAAAAAGTCTCACCTACCCACAAAACACCATGTTTTTGGACACCTTTTCGACCATATCTCCGGAACAACCTGATCGATTTTGCTCATCTTTGAACTTGAACCATTGGACACATGTGAGAAAAAAGTTCAGGTTGATCGGTGAAGCCGTTTAGAAAAAAAAGTGGAGACGGACAATTTTTTAAATATTGGATGTGTGGGAGCCCTGAATTTGTAGTAAATGTGTAGGACCTTCGTACTTCGTACGGGTCCAAATATTATAATAGTAGATTAATTGAACACTCTTTCTAAGATACTTATTAAATAAATGTTCTTTTCATACGAGAATACAATACAAAACATTACCAACGTACGGTTATCAGAATAGATGAGGCAAAGTGACTCGAACGTACCTAAATATACAAATAAGCAAACAATCCAACGTTTTTTGTTCTTTTATAACTGTAAGAATTTCAAAGATCCATAGAAATTACCCAAGGTAATGTAAAAGGCCCTAAAGCCCAGAAACACGTGTTATCTAAAATTTTATTGTCTACAACTTTGTACTTGGGAGCAACTTTCTACCTCTCATAGTTCTGGAGATCTAGGTCATCCTGCCCAATTATGGAAGTGGCCATATAAGAGGATTGGGCCATGTTTCACCAAAACCCTGAAACACTTGTGAGCTTATATTTAATTCTCTACAACTTTGCCTTTGACAGTAAATCTCCATATTGCATAGTTAAGGAAATGTAGACGAAAAACTGTTTTCGTATATGGCCAAGAATCTCAATTTCGTCCATTCCATTGGTCCCAGTGCTCAGACCCCTGTACCGATTCCCACAAAATTTTTTTCCCAGTTTTGTGACATCAAATGCTTTCATTTGACACCAAAATGAGGAATTTCCGTGCTACACTTGCTGAGATATTTGCGAAAAAGCTTCACCGACCTTCGAAAAACCATGTTTTTGGTCACTTCCTCGACCATATCTCCGGAACCACTTAATCGATTTTGCTCATCTTCGAGCTTGAATCATGGGAGGCATGTACCTTTCTGGGAAAAAAAGTTTAGGCTGATCGGTTGAGCCGTTTGGAAAAAAAGTGGAGACGGACGGACGGACATTTTTTTTATTGCTGATTCGTCATCTCTAGACGATAATAGATGCATCCCCCGCTTCCCAACTCGATCTACCCCATGTTACAATAAAACTGTTTGTAGTAAACGTATAGGACCTTTGTACTTCGTACGGGTCAAACAAACAATTATATTCCGAGCAACGCGAGTATATAAAAAAACATTTATCTGAAAGCGGAAGGTATCAATATACCTTTATAATAATACCTATTTATAATAATAATAATCTACCTTACAACCCATGAAGGATTAGAGGCTAGATCATTATTTACTAGTTTCGCTGTTTGTGGTTCTATTTTTTGAGATCCTTTCATTACCGGAAAGTTTTACTGTGGCAGTGGTAAGCTGTGCGACAAACCCAGTGCCATCTATGAGATGTAACGAGGAGCGAAACTAGTAGGAGTGGAATACCGGTTCTCCCAACAATGCCTTTTCCGGTAAGTCGTACGATGGCACTACACTCAACTTCACTTGACTTGAACGATTCAATCAGCTTTGTTTTGTTTACAAATCTAACGATCGGTACAAATCCGTCTGCGGTTGAGTTTCGAACCAACTCACTGGCAACTCAATCTCGTAGTAGCAAGCAGACGTGTTAACCACTACGCTATCGAGTTGTTATTATTTCAATGTTGGTATATTGTATTTATGGGCAGCAAAATAGGCTGATAATGGTAGATTGTGCAGCTCTTGCTAAAATTGCTAATTTGACGTGTGGGACATTGTGGCCTATCGAGAACAGATATATCGAGATAAGTAAATTTTTCCGAGAGGGATAAGTTGGAGATTATCGTTCTAGATAGATAAATGCATCACTATTAAAAAAAGATAATTTGATAAATTGTAGTCGCTGTAGCTATAACAAGAAATTACTTGAAAATCATTTTTAAAAATGAATATGAAATTGTTGTACTTATTCGCGTCGCGTTTCCAGCAATACCACCAGCAATAAACTATCGCTTGTTCATAGTCTGGATAGGTGTAGTGACCTAGCGAAGTGTAAGGTCTATTCACGCACCTCGATACGTTGACTTCATTGCGGTGCGTAAATAGACCTTGCACTACAACCCTCGGATCGTTCACTAAAACTCGACTATAATCACTTCCCTGTGTTGTAATTTCCTTGACTGAAAGTCAAGGGCTACCGCAAAAAAATTACTCAAAAATGTTTGTAATAAAATGCTCACTATGAATGAAATTGATTGAAATGTTCACGAAAAAGTTAAATACATGAAAATGTCTGTAGTGTTTTTTACTTGATGACACGATAACTTCAGTAAATCTTAACGGATTTCTACAAGGTTTGTTTTGTTCGACGAAGAATGTCATTCCTCAAGTTAAGTTCGTAGATGGGCTGTATCGGTCAAATGATCTTCGAAGTATTTCCAAAAGAATTTTTTTTTGTTATTTTTATGCACGATAACTTCAATAATTCTTAACGGATTTTAACGAAGGATACAATTCATGAGGTTCAGTTCGAAGATGTGCTGTATCGGTCCAATGATCTTGGAGAAATTCACAAAAGAATTTTTCTGTGTCATTTTGATGACACGATACATGCGTAATTCTTGACGCATTTCTACATGCATGCACGCTTGCACACGGACTAAGCCAACATTGTCCATTTTACTTCTATATGTCCAGTGAAGAACACAGCCTGAGGTGAATTGAGTTCACTTTCAAGACAATTTCACAAATTTTCGAATGAATTTATACAAATCATTTAAATTTCAAATGATTTTAATCAAATAATCTAATTCTTCAAAATTTCAAATGGATTGATCAGAACGGCCAAGCTAGAAAAGTTTTTTAAGTTATTTGAATAGATCACTCAGGTCAGAAAAAATTTTTTGAGTGGATCGTCCAGGTCAGAAAAAGTATTTTACGATATTTGAATAAGAAAATTTTTAGAGTTTGTTAGTGTTGAAAACTCCAAAAAGACTCAAAATACTGCAGCCCTTACCAATAACTCTTAACCGATTTGGATATTTATTTTGATAATCGACGATGAATGCAAGGCGCAGAATGTTCTGGAGGTTATTGCTTAAAACATGATTTTACACAAATACTTACTCACTTCTTAATATTGTCATAGTAATACAAGAGAGTAGAATAATCTGGAACATTTCTTAGTGTTGAATGATATGGAGTTAGAAGTTCTTAGGAATTAGCTACACATATAATGGCTTGCTATATGGTTAACTATTCATGTGATAGTTAGATATCTATGCGATGAGTAGCCATCAATGTTACCTAGTTAAGGTATGAATATTTCAAATCCTGACGACGAAAGTACCGCCTAGATGCTATTCAGTGTCGCTCATATTTTCAAGAATATGGTTAGATAACACGTTATAGTTGAAAAAATATCGTTCAATTTCAATTTAGTTCGCTGTTGCTTTCGCAATTGCAAAACTTTAAGATGGAAGTTGAAAAAAAAAAAACATATGCAAGGGAACCGTTCGTATCAGAATATGTGGCAAACAGAATAGATGTTACAAAAAGGCTCAAACGTATCTAGTCTTAACTCTAAAGTATGTGCAATTACGTCCTCATTAAATTGGATTGGAAATTGCCGAAAGGGCAATATTGACAAACCCGTCCGAAGCAAAGGCGCAAAAAATCTCTCCAAGCCCTTAAAATAAGCCCAGAATTTAGAACCGACCTAGAACACTTAGCAGAGGCTTTTGGCCTATATCTCAACAACACTGCACAAAAAACCTCATCATCAAAGGAATATTTACGAAAAAAACCAAATATCGTGTTGGGCCCACACTAACGACTCTATAGCCCGAACCACCCGACAGATTTTCACTAAAGCGATTTCCGTTCTAATTTCTCGGTGATATAAGTGAAAAAGTTCCACCAACCTTCAAAAAACCACATTTTCACCATTTTTTCACCGTAACTTCGAAAGTTTTCAACTAAGGTCAAAATCAAAAAAAATTCTTCCATGGGTTGTTAGGCATGCCCAGACCTTTCAAACAAAAAAAATTATGAAAATCGGAGAAGATTTACTCGAGTTATGTACAAAAGACCAAAAATCACGTTAACTAGCTCATTGGCCCTTGGGCCGACAGCGCCCAGATTTCATGAATTGGACATACGGACGGAAGTTCTTCGAAAAGGGGTCTATTGCGTTTACCACGACGTTTGTAACCAATCGATTTTCGACCCGGGAGTAGGGGGAGCATCGATCATGATTCTTAGATGGCGAATCAGCAAATAAAATATAAAAATGTCCGTCCGTCCGTGCGTCAACACGATAACCGTTTTTCAAAAACTTTATTTTCCCTGAAAGGTAATCGAAAAATCTTTTATGGGATTGAATCTGGGTACTGTCGGCCCAAGGGTCGCCGAGCTAGGGCCGTTTAAGTGGTTTTTGGTCTTTTGTACATAACTCAAGTAAATCTTTCCCGATTTTCATATTTTTATTATTGTTTGAAAGGTCTGCTGACAATTTATGGAAGATACTTTTTGGATTTGAGTCCTTAGACTTAGCTAGGGCACTGAAAACGAGTCTCTGCTAGGGCAATACGTGTTTTTTGAACATAACTCGAGTAAATTTCTTCCGATTTTCAATTTTTTTTAATCGAAAGGATTGTCTCACATTTTTTGGAATAAAATTTTTTGATTTGAGGCTGTTGGACTCAGCCAGGTCCCCAAAACTGAGTTTCTACTAGGGCCCAATGTGTTTGTTTACATAAATCGGGTAAATCCCAACCGATTTTTTTGATTCTTTTTCTATTTGAGAGGTAGCCGAGTTCCAAATTATATTCAAAAACAAACTTTGGCCCGGTGCCTGTGCATAAGGCTCAAGTGAGTCACAGGTCGGTGCTAAGGTCGGCCCTAGCCCAAATAAATTGTTTTTTGCCATGTTGTAGACAAAATGTAGACGAACATTTTTTGTCTATTTTGGGGTCCATTTTGTGCTTTCGGAAGGGGTTTTTTTACACCGTTGCTTCGGATGGGTTTTCAATATTGCCCTCTCGGGAATTTCTAATACAATTTAATGAGAACGTAATTTTCGTAACATCAACTCTTGCATATATTTTAAGATTTGAATTTGACATTCAGCTTACGTGCAAGTCTAGTTCCAAAAGCTTTGAATGCAGTGTATACAACGTTGAAAGAATTAGTGAAATCGCATATTCTCAGTCAAGGGACCTGACCCATCCAAGAGATGGCGCCTAGTATACTATTATTACATTCAAGAAAATTTAGCGGCAAAAAATATTGTGGAGGTAAATAACAATTTTAAATTAAAAACATTTTACAGATTACAAAACAATTTTTACAAATAGCTGTAGTTGTAAACAATCCAATTTGCGACAATGCATCTCCACTTCATGGTAGAAAATTGAGCTGGTTACACACGTAGTGGCACTTTGTACGAATCTTTAATGTCCAGATTTAGTAATTAATATTGTGAGGTGAGGCAAATTAGTGCAGATTTAGTATAATTTCGGAAGGCACTTTTATGCAAAGTAGTAGAAATCAATTAAATTATCAATTTATAATTATAATTTTATTGGCATCGAAAGCGGGAATTTGTTATAGTAATTAACTATAACGTACAGTTATTGATTTTTCTAACTGCCGCATTACCGCGCATAACAGACTAATTTCCATATCGTGCAAGGTTTAGGTCATTATCAAGAATCTATTCGCCAAAAATAAAACGTTACTGGACAAAGTCAAAAGGTAAATGGACTTAATATTCAAGGTGTAGCTGAAAATGTTTTAACAGTTTTAGCAAGCCGTTTAATGTCTGTTGGTTATGAAAAAAGGCTTTTTTACCACTCAGCTTATATAATTATGTTTACGTTTGTACTTTTTATTTAGTATACTTACGGAGGGATTTTATTTGGTTTCCTGTTATTATACATTCGTGGGGAGCTCTTCCACGTGTAAAGTTCTTTGCATTGTGTTCGCGTTGGTGATGGCTTCGTTGGGACATCTAATTCTAAGAATTGAGTTCGGTTTTTTTCATCGCTGGAAATATTCCGTTTGAATGGAGGACAAGGACACGTTGCGTTGCGAATCATCTCATAATAATCGATTGTCTAACAACAACTAATTTCAAATTCCAAACTACGCGAGAAAACGGATTCGGAAAACACAAAAACTGCACATCAAAATGCTATTTTAGCCTTCATTCACAATGATTCAAGTTCAATGTTTACTACATTTTTTTTATTTTTGTGCCTTTTTATAAAAATTATGCAAACAAAATTGGCAATGTGATTGCTTCAGCGATTCTTAAATGCCAGTTCGAAGTACTTTTAATTTATGATTATTAAGTAACTCGAGTTATGCGTCGCGTCGTGACTATAATCTATTCAATGAATTGGCTTGCAGATAATCACAAAATAAGTTATAAATATTTCATTTGTTTACAATTTTAAAAATAGCTTGCAAAGGACCTTATGTAATACTATTGACATGAATCCACAAAAAAACAACATTTTGTAATACTTTTGTTATTTTCGATTAATCAGCGTATCGATGGCTACCAAGTACATTTAGTTCGGAAGTTTTTGCTAACATTCAACGTACACAATTGAATAGTTTCATTCATAAATAAGGTAAAAGCTGTGTACATATTCTCTATTGTGAAAAATATTTTCCAGAAAAAATTATTCTAGTGAAATTTTTCAATAAAATAGAAACATAATGCTTATGCCAGTTCCGACCTTCATTGATTCATTAGTAATTATTGAACCTTGACGGTTTGTAGATGTGATTGATATGAGATTTTCTTGCGACTGTGCCCGTGTTTTTGATTGATTAACCCTCGGAAACTCCTCCACATATGTACCCTCTAAACCGCCATCTTATACCAACCACAGTATACGTTGGTGGACAGTGGACATCATACTACGGCAGATTTAGAGGGCGTCAATACCAGTTAGAGGGTAGTCAATATTATAGAAGTACACGAAAGTGTCTATAAAATGCTCTGTGGCGTTCATCTTGTAAGCCTGTTTCAAAGCGTTAGGTAGAAGTGAGCGGGCTACCCGAATGTGCGAAAAAACCCGACCCTAACCCGAATCAATTGTATCGGACTGACGGGTTACAGGTTTTTCAAAATCGAAATGGATCGGGTTCGAGTAGGGTCGGGCTTTTGTAATTATTTCACAAAAACCCGGTAATTTTTTTCATGAAATTATTGTAAAATTATAGTAAAGAAAGTTACCCGTACTAGTGTTGGTATATTGAACCATAATAAATTAAAATAACATTTGTGCCATGCCGTAACCAATCATTGGTAGGCTGAAAGTAGCCATTTTTTATTTTTCATTGCGGTCATTTTTTGTAACAGTAACACATTGAGATAATTTTAATGGAATTATTTTGTCATTGTAATGACGCTCAGGTGTAACTCAACTAGAACAGTCGAGTTGAAGAACATATCAGAAGAGCCAACATTTCGGAATATCGTTCCAATCTTCAGCCAAGTCATTCAACTTGATATGCTGGGGGAGATGAAAACCGAGATAATGAAAATCAACTTGCACCTTAAATATTATTCATTAAAAATCAAATTCTACTCCACTCTTAAATCTCACAGCTTAAACTTCTCACATCTTAAACTCCTATACTCATTCGATACTTACAATACCAAAATTCATTCAACAATTTACACTAGACAATCTTCCTTCATCGGATACTTACCTATCACGTCACTGAATACTTACATTACATTCATGATCATCACATTTATTCATTAAACAATTTACACTATTCTACTTCATTCATAAACCTCATAGCTTAAACTCCTCACATCTTAAACTCCTATACTCATTCGATACTTACAATACCAAAATTCATTCAACAATTTACACTAGACAATCTTCCTACATCGGATACTTACCTATCGCGTCACTGAATACTTACATTACATTCATAATCATCACACTCATTCATTGAAAAATTTACACTATTCTACTTCACTCATCAACCTCACAGCTTAAACTCCTCACATCTTAAACTCCTATACTCATTCGATACTTACAATACCAAAATTCATTCAACAATTTACACTAGACAATCTTCCTACATCGGATACTTACCTATCGCGTCACTGAATACTTACATTACATTCATAATCATCACACTCATTCATTGAAAAATTTACACTATTCTACTTCACTCATCAACCTCACAGCTTAAACTCCTCACATCTTAAACTCCTATACTCATTCGATACTTACAATACCAAAATTCATTCAACAATTTACACTAGACAATCTTCCTACATCGGATACTTACCTATCACGTCACTGAATACTTACACTACATTCATGATCATCACTTATACATTGAACAATCTAAAGAATCTAAAGCCTTTGTTAAATAAACGGGATCTGGGGTTAATATGTAATGGTCGGGATTTATCCACGGAACCTAATATTCAAAAACGTGGTGTTGTTTTAGGATCTAGGAGAAATAAACATGAAGGTCGACTTAGAATTAAGTGTTTCGTGAAGAAACGAATCCATGAGGTCCAAGGTCATACCCTATTTTTTAAAAATATGTTAAGAAACTTATGAAATTTGTAGAAATTTTTGAGAAACTTTAGAAATATTTGAGAAATTTTAGAAATATTTGAGAAATTATAGAAATATTTGAGAAATTTTAGAAATATTTGAGAAATTTTAGAAATATTTGAGAAATTTTAGAAATATTTGAGAAGAAATTCTAGATGTGAATTGGAAATTAAAGAAATCGGTTGTGATTTCAATAAATGTGTATTTAAATCCGAGTTTCTAACAATGAAAATAGAATTACTTATTTTCTTTACATTTTTTGGCTTTAGTGGTCAGGAAATCGGTTCTTCGTTTTATTGAAATTTGTTGGGTTCGCCTCAAAATTTGTTTGTTTTTGTGATACATCAATATTTGATGATGAACCGATGTTGAATTCGCTGGTTTTGTTCACAACCTGAGGTTAGCTATTTACAGAGCATGTATGTGTAGTTTGAATTCCTTCAGACATTCCAGAATGATTTCTTCCCTACCAAATGAATTTTCAGATGCAATTTGAATTGAGTCGACTTCATTTATTGGTGGAAAGTTGTCTTTATGCGGCTCTTCGCACAATTCCACCTGTGTTAGTGATGAATGACGACTAGTGACGTCAATCCAGCTCAACATCCACAATTTCTTGACGCAATTATCCAAAGCGATGTGGAAAAGCTGTAATGTCGTATAAAGGAGTCACTCGCACTTTCGGTAAGAGTTGATGGCGCTGTTGATAGAGCCCAATTCCACAATGGGGGTGAAAACAATAATAAAAAATTTACAGAGGAATCTCAACACACATCTCAATTGTGTACATTTTTTCGCACTTTTGGCAAACGTACCCCATAAATCAACTCTTTGCGTGCAATATACCTATATAAGCTACCTTACGTCGTTTTGAGAAATTGGAGATGTTCAATGTTGTATTTCTAGTCAGAAAACGAACCATTGTGCGAAGACATTTGACAACTATCATCGAATACATCTTCTTACATTTCTGACCGATATTTCAAAAGTTATTTGAATCTGACTCAAACACGATTTTGGAATTACGGGATAAAAAGAAAAAGCTTTTTGAGTGTCTGGTTAATTGCGTCGATAATAGTCTGGAAAATGGATGGGAGCAGCTCTTTTTGAATGAGATTGTTTGTGAGAACGATGATACATATTTCCTCAGCCACAGATTAATTAATGAAGGCTTGACACGAAGCAACAATAGTTTTCTCGTATTGAGATCTGAGGAACGAGAAGCTATCGTACGATCATTGTTGTAGCATTTAGATCAACGCCTTGGCTTCGACGATTTCATGTAGGAATATTTGCAACCCCTTCATCCGATCAATATCTTGGCATTCGAAGAGTCTCTTCAATTGTGTCACAAATTCATTGCTACGGATTTCGAACCAAATACCTTCATAGAAGAGTACCGGGCTGCAGCCGATTTAGTACATAACTATGAATGTAAAGCCCCAACCGACACTATTAAAGCATTACAGCAACTTTCAACTCAACCTTTCAGCGGCTATCAAAACTGCTTTAGGAAGATTAGCAGCAAAACCACTTTCGGCAAAAATTGAACGATTCATCAGTAATAATCTAGCATATCGCATTAATTCTTGTTTTGTAACGCGATTTTTGTTATAAAACATCAAGTTTATCTACAAGAACGTGAAGATGAACATGCCTACAGTAGAAAAATTAGACCCAAGTCCTGCAGAGCATCATTGGATGGCTCAGAAGAGTAGAAAGCCAATTCAGGGCTCCAAGACAAGATAGCAGGAATGGTTTGTAGGCGTATTCGACGAAGCGGAAGAGCTGTTGGCACGAAAACATATGCGAATTGTGAGATTTTGAAGAATCAAATTCAATTCATTTACCCATGAAATTTACAACAAAAAAATCAACTTTAATTGATTTCCTTAAATTTTGAGAAACTTTAGAAATATTTGAGAAATTTAAGAAATATTTGGGGAATTTTAGAAATATTTGGGAAATGTTAGAAATATTTAAGAAACTTTAGAAATTTGAGAAATGCAGTTTTCAAAAAATAGGGTATGTCCAAAGTGTTACTAAAAAGAAGATTTTAGGTGCACCTGTTAATAATAAAGTTATTAGGCCGGAATGGAATAAAGATTATCCTGGTAAAATAATAATCAGGGAAGGTACCAATAAATCGATATTTAAAATTTACGTTCCCAAATATAAACCGGATCCTTTAGTGCATACATTTCACGTTTCTTCCAATCGGCATTTTCTGAATTTTCAAATTCAAAAATTAAAAAAAAAAACATTGGCTTTTTGCTCGATTTTGGTTCACTATAACATTTCAACTAAATCTAAAGATGGACAATAGTGAGGTAATAGTCAATGCTTTATTATGTAGAAATTTGTTGCAGTTTTATTTAGAAATTAGTGAACAGAAGCATTCGATTATGTTCGTATAAAAGCTTCTTCGAAAAGTTACTTCTTCTCTTGAAATAAAGATACGACAATTAATGTGATTTTTAGAGACAAATTAATGGCACCTTGTATAATAATGATAATTGTTAGGAATTTTGACTATCTGTGAATTTTTCTGAAAGTTTTTATGTGCAATACAATATAAGAATTGATCGTATTATCACTATTATAATAATTACTTCTTGCATGACATAAGATCAACCTTCAGATCTAAGTTATTACCTATTATGACATTTCGGATTTCTGTCCATAAAATTTTCGAGACGTAATCAGACTGTTCATTCAACTTGACTTACGTTCAACTGTATCGTTGGCACACGAGAGGAAAATTCTCTTCATTATTTGCCTACGACTGATGAGTTATAACGGAGAGAATCCTGAAGTGACGAAACAGTAACTGAATCTCGAGTAGAAATTGTACTCATTTTTTTCCTTTACGGAATTTCCTTCATAGGCTCAAATTTGAATTTGAGAGAAATGCAACTTTATAAATTAATGATTTGCTTGTGAAATGTTAAAATTTTTCGATCACAGTTTTGTTGTAAGCTAGAAGTTACTATAGTGTAAGTTTTTAAGTTAGAAAATGAAGGTGGTATAAAAATAAAGGTCAATATTCGGTTTATGAGGTTTTATGAGGTTTATCAAGGGAAACTTGGCTCATATAGAGATTTTGTAAATTGTTAGATACATGTTTAATGTTCAATGTTAATTAAGTTCAAGTCAAGATGGCGGCAGATATGGACGTGTTTGTTTTGCTCTGAGTAAGTTTCGTTTATTTTTTGCCCTCTTCGCGTTTTAAATCACAGTTTCTCGTAAGTAAGTTAAGTTAAATTAGTGTGTGTTTTTGTAACTTTTTTAGGTATCAATTAAAATCTGCATTTTCTTTTCAAGCAACGTAGTGCTCACATAACCTCAAAGTTACAGCGTTTTTCGGGTGTTTGTTTTGTTTTCTTCATGCAAAACAAT
>WJQU01003067.1:0-23806 GCA_029228625.1 Pseudolycoriella hygida
TATGCGTTGTAGGGCAGTCCAGTTCTAGAACTTGGAGTGGAAAATTCGTTTCAGATGTGAAAAAGCTATTTACAACAAAGTGGAAACGCTATCAGAATATTTACATCTCAAAATTTCTAACTTGGCAGCAAGATGCCGTCATAAGGAAGAAAACTTAGAGAAATTAGCAATAAAATTAACAAAACTATTGAATGAGACAGGCGTTCATGCGCAGGGTTATTCGGACGACCTGAATACTCTAATTAGAGACAAGTTCGAAAGTACCCTGGGAAGTCGCTTGAGGAGTTCGCTGAGGTTAGTTGAGGAATGGTGTCTGGAGAAGGGCTTGAAGGTCAACCCCGACAAAACGGACATTGTGCTTTTTAGTAAAAGGAACACAGGACGCAATTTAGTGGAGAACTTTAGGCTCTTCGGAAAGGTTTTTGATCCTAGCCCAAAAGTAAAGTATCTGGGGGTTATTCTCGACCAAAAGCTCAACTGGATCGAGCATGTTAAATACAAAGCACAGAAAGCTGTGACCGCTTTCTGGATCTGTCGAAAGGCTTTTGGAAGGGACTGGGGAATACCGTCTAGAGCCATATTGTGGATCTATGAGACGGTGGTCAGACCCATGTTGAGCCATGGCTGCGTAGTTTGGTGGCCCAGGCTTAATGTGGAGTGCGCGAGGAAGGAGTTGAATGAAATTCAGAAGCTCGTGTGCATTTGTGTCACGGGAGCTATGAAGACTACGGCTAATAGCGCTATCGCCCATCCAGACGATCGTTAAAGCAAGAGTCTTTGCCTCGGCAGACAGGCTGAAGCAAAATGATGGGATGTATGAGGAATTTTGAATCTGGCCATGGAAAGATCCTGAAAGTGATCAACGACAGAATCTTTGATATGCCCAGAGATCGCATGATTCCACAGGTCGACTTTGTGAGGCGATACCAGATCGTTATACCGGACAAGGCGGATTGGCTAGTGAACTGGCCGACCTGCCTACCGGCTGATGGACTGGTGAGCTTTACGGATGGGTCGAAAACTGAGGAAGGAGCGGGAGCCGGGATCTATTCGCAGGAACCGCTGCAGTCTCCATTTGGGCAAGTTAGCGAGCGTGCTCCAAGGGGAGACGATTGCGACGTTGATGGGAGTGATGAATTTAGTTTCAGAAGGAATGACGGGTGGCAGAGCGACCATCTGCTTGGACAGTGAGTCGATGATAAAGGCGCTCGCGTCGCCTGTGACAATGTCAAAACTGGTTAAAGAGCTGAAAGGGACCCTAAACCGAATGGGACTGAGAAATCAGTGGGGACACTGGTGTAGACGGTAATGAGAGAGCAGACGAGCTAGCCAGACAGGGTTCAGCATCTGCGATCGAGGGCCCAGAACCTTACATCCCAATCCCCCACTCTATGTGTGAAAGGGCGGTGAAACACTCTGTGCGGGCTGAGTCCGCAAAGAGTTGTTGCGCGTACGGCGGAGGAAAGCACACGAAGCTCTTCTTCCCGGCGCCTGACGAGAAGCGGGCCAAGGAGCTTCTCAGAATGGACCGTAGTGGCATTAGGAGAGTAGTGGGAGCCATTACGGGTCACTGTGGGCTGAACAAGCACTTGGTCGAATTGACCATTTTGGCTGATCCAAGATGTGACTGCGGTGTGGAGGAGGAAACGGGCGTCCACGTAATATACGAATGCCCGAAGTTCCACCTGCTAAGGTGCATGACATTAGGTGGTTATGTGATTGGACCCTCCGATATCTTAGACCTAGGACCTATCGCCCTAGATAAGTTCTTGGTGAGAACCGGAAGGTTTTAAATGATTTACATGGTGAACGGGAAGAAAACAAACGATCAATAGATCTGTGTTTTGGGAACCAGAAATGGCCCATCCCACCCTGATAAATCTAAAAAAAACCGTCGCCGAAAATCTTCGGCTTAATTTTGTCGCTAATTGGTTTTTTTTTCGGCGAATTTCGTTGAAAATTTTCGACCTCAGTTACACACACAATACCGTCACAAGGAAAAAAATTTACAGAATCAGCGAGGATTTTCAACGAAATTCGCCGAAAAAAATCAACTTGCCACTGGCAAAATAAAAAAACAGATTCTCGGCGATTTTGTATAATTTTGTCGCTGACTTTTCCAGGCTTAAAAAACTGACCGTTTCCAGGCTGTATCCACTGTATCCAACCGTCAGTGCCTTTTTTGGCTAACTGTGAATAAAAACCGTAATCAAAAAAGGCTCAACAGCCTAAAGCAGTCACTCGAAAATCCCTGCACTTCCACAAAATTTAAAGAAATTTTTTTGTAGAAATAAATGGAGAGAATTCATTTACGGAAGAGTATTTCCCTGCTCTATCGATAAGGTTTTTTCTCGATTTGCCATTCCAAGATTCCAGCCTGAATTGAGTCTGAGTTAAAGCCCAACTCCACCCGAACAAAGAAAGAGAAATAAGAAAACAAAAACTGAACCCGACCCGAACCACCAATTTCTAGTCGCAAAGATATTTACTTTCCCATTAACATTTGCAGAGCCTCACAAATCCACAAAGTGCCACGGAAAACATTACGTAACTGGATGAAAAGATGGCACATCAAATCGGCTTTCCCAATGCCACGACAATTAAAGCAAGCAGCCGAAAACAAAAAACTGAAAAAAATCATAAGCGATCAATTGTCGATGTCGACCACAATAACAATGGTTAATCCGCAATAACTAGGAGTGTAAGCGAGGGCATTGCCGACAAATTAGCACGAAATTTTATTTATTTAATTTAAAAAAGTAAATTTATAGCTTCGAAAGTCATGTACTTAATTTTAGAGGCTAATTTAGCACATTTATTATGACAATAGTTATTGATCCGACGTAGGAGTAAAGATTTTTTTTTTTAATTTGGAACTTGAGCCAAGGGTGAGGGATGCAATTAAGAAAACTATATAATGTTTTCCTGATTTTGGCTGGTACGTTTTACATGCCAAAGGGTGTGGAAGAGAACATCAGGTATTTTATTTTATAAAAGAAACTCTGTATTTGGTTCAGTTGAACTCTTTTCTTACAATTATTTCATCATTGAATCGCAACTGTCTCGGCCACTTCCTTTTATTTCTGGCTTTAATTAATTCGTCTTCGATAACGTTATTTTAGTCATTTTAGTCATTTTACTAACTAGTGCTGAAATATTAAGATTTTATCCTGTATTTCCTACGCCATCGCCAGTTGGGTTTCCTACAAACATTGAAAAAAAGGGCACGTCGCAAAAATGTGAGCTGTCAAATTTGCGATGTTCTTTTTAGAACAGAATCCTGCGTAAATAACAGTTTATTCAAAGTTATAGCTCTTGTACTGTGAGATGAATCAGAATCCAAAAAACTTAAGTATAAAGGTACAAACTTGCTCTGAAATAACATCGCAAATGAACTTAGAATGCGATGATTTTTCAGAGCAACTTTCGAACTTCACACTCAAACTTTTCGAATTCTGATTCAGCTATTATTGTTGTAAGAGTTATCCTCTCACAGTACATGAGCTATAATTTTGAATAATTTGCTACTTACGCAGAATTCTTCTCTAAAAAAACATCGCAAATTTGACAGTTTACATTCTTGCGACGTGCTTTAAGATGGAAATCAACCGAATTTTGGTTAATTCATGCCTTAAGTGCGGCGTCGGCTTAAGTCAAAGTATGACGACATTTTAATGATGATGGCTTAGTGCCATGGGTCATTAGAATTCCTAGTTTTTTTCACAGGATTTTTTATGAGAGCTGAACAATCAATTTTGAATTCCTAATTTTTTTACCTAAACGGCGGCGCAGCGGCGTTAATTTTGATAACAATAGGTCGCCGGCGGCTCAAAATATCCAAAAAAATTACAAAATTTTCAATCTACTAGTGCCGGCACACAACTCTAGTCATGTTACGCGCTTCTTTGCATTTGTTAGACTTTGACATGAGCCGACGCCGGAAAAAACTTGTGGATTCTTTACATCCTAGAAAGACTTTGATTAAAACAGGCATGACAGCTTTTGAAATTATCCTTCAAAAAACCGTATTTGCCTAGAAATGGGATGTTTAGAGCTACCACCCGACAAGTAACAGTGCGCCCAAATGTTAACATTTTTGAGGGAAAACTTTTTTCAAGTTAAACACGAATGCCTTCAAAGCTTAAATTTCATCTTTGACTGAAGTGGCGCTGCGGTCAACTAGGGACTGCAACAGTCTACGTATCTAAGACAGTTGTAGGATAAGCCCGGAATCGTCTATTCATTAAAACTTGACTTGTTTGTTCTTTTCTCTTCGCTTCTGAGCTACTTCAAGCTTTAGTTTGAGGAGAAAGTCATACCAAAGAAAATAAGTCTTTGCATACATGTAATCAGCACTTTACGATTGACAGATGAATGAGAGAAGCCATCGAGATGCTGATTCTAGATTCTAGTTTTTAGCTCGTAATATTTTATTTTTTTTATTTATTATTTTTAGAGACGTGCAATTTTTTTTATGTTAACTGTCTAGTCCGAAAATAGTGAATTTATTTTTTATTTTAGAACCGACTTATTTTAGTGATTTTATATTTCGTTACGTGCTAATGGAAAAAATTTGAAATGTAAAGTATATCTTGAAGAAGACCTAGTCAAAAAAAAAGTTTTATTTAATTTTTTATTTACACCAAATATTATTTTTATATTTTATCTCTTCATTTTGTGTGATGTGAGCAATATTTTATTTATAAATTAATTAAAACCGTTTTCTTTTTTGTGTTGCCTTTAGAGCTATTTATCGTAAATATTTAAAATAAGAAAATTGAAACGTGCCATTGATAACGATATTTGTAGCACAACAAGAATCTGGAAATAATTAACAAATCGTTGAATATCTTTTAAATGATTTTAACCTTGGATTGGTTCAATGTAGTTTTGTTTATCATCTTCTAAAAATAATGTGAAAGTAACATTGTAAAATAAAAATAAATTGATATTCAACAAAAAAACAATAGAATCCTTTCAATGCAACTGGCCGTACACATTGGGTAAGTGATAAAAGTCTCATTCCTCAAGTACAAATAAAAACGAGGGGGAAACAACGAAGATAAATGGTGAAACGCTTGGACAGTCTCAGATCAGTATTGTAGTTGACACAGGTCAGTACTGATCAGTTTTAAAACTGATCCGAATCGGTACTGATCAGTTTTGAAACTGATCCGGATCAGTACTGATCAATTTTGAAAATGATCCGGATCAGTACTGATCAGTTCTGAAACTGATACTGATCAATACTGATCAGTTTTTAAACTGATGCGAATCAGTACTGATTAGTTTGAAAACTGGTCCGAATCAGTACTGATCAGTTTTACAACTGATATGAATCAATGCATATCAGTTTCATAACTACTAATCCCAATCAGTTTTGAAACTGATCAGCATAGATCAGTATTGTAGCTGACACAGGTCAGTATTGATCAATTTAAAAACTAATCCAGATCGGTGCTGATCAGTTTCGAAGCTGATCGGGATCTGTACTGGTCAGTTTCGAAACTGATACTGATCAATACTGATCAGTTTTAAAACTGATCAGTATTAGTACTGATCAGTTTTAAAACTGATGCGAATCAGTACTGATCAGTTTGAAAACTTGTCCGAATCAGTACTGATGAGTTTCAAAACTACTAGTTCAAATCAGTTTTGAAACTGATCAGCTCTGATGCGGATCAGTTTTGGAAGTGATCAGTACTGGTCTGGATCAGTTACAATTCTGATCTGGGCTTTAAAGTAATAATGTTAACCTAAAACGTAAACACTAAACATAAAACTCAAAACAAATAGTTATACGTATGTATATGTTATAAGTGGCTTTGCCCAAACTCTCTAATGGTGTGCAGAATTCGTAAAAAGATTGCAAACGATCAGAGACTGGATATGGTGGCAGGGTTCCCCAGATAAACTAAAAAAATAATGTGGGCAAATTTCATCATCATATATGATCTGAATATATTCAAAAAAAAAATTTTCTCCATAATAATATGACAATTATGAATGACATCCAATTCGCAATACCAAGTATCTGCAAATGACATCCAAATTGAACAAAAATGGAGCTCAAATATGGTACGAAAATGGAATGCTTCTGAGCTCAAATATTGGGGCAATGTTTTCCAGTGTTGCTTCCCCCTAGAATTTACCCGTTAATCACTCGCTTTTACTGAGAAAATCTTACACTTTTTCAAGTCAATCTTTTGGTCCAAACAAGAAGTTCGATCATACATTAAGCAAACCGAAAGTTTAAACTTTCCACGTGTAATGATTATTAGAAAAGATCTGTAACTCTCTTGCAAATGTATCGTGAAGGAAACATCTTATTTTTCAGGGATTTTAACTTCCAAAGAATACCAGCGCTACAATAGTACCACTCTTCCAGTTTCCCTACTTTAAAAACTAAGTGGAAGTATCTTCGCGCCGCATATATGCAACGTTACAATAGTTCTACTTATAGAAGGAAAGTGGAACTAAGAAAGTGAAACTATATGCGGCGTGAACATAGTTCCACTTATTTTTTAAAGCGAAGAAAGTGGAACTAGGTGCAACTAAATTTTTTTTCCAAAAAGAAAATCCTCCAGATAAATCATTTCCCCAGAATCTTCTTAGAAATTTCAGCTCGCTAAGAACAGCAAGTTGTCTGCTTAATTTATGAGGACATTAAGAAGATCAGGACTCGATCGATTCCGCTAGGCAGCCCGGTGTCAAAAAATTCCCTTGGCAATGTTGGATAATCAAACGAGTACATAAATGTTCACTTGGTTCCGACTCGGCACCAGGCTGAAGGCCGAAAAACTCTTAAGGTCATTGATGCGGCAATAAGGGATGTTATCAGTTCTATAAATTTCAATTTGGCATCAGGCTGCTGCTGCCCTCTATATTGAGAGTAGAATATGTTGAGTAGGCAGCCTGGTGCCGCGTTGAAATTAATGTGACGTATAATATTTGTAACTGCGGTTTCGATGACATAAACAAATTTTTAGCACCAGGCTGCGTTCTTTAAGGTCTTTTAAACTTCTCAAGTGGGAAGTCTGGTGCCGATTTGGAACCGAGTGCATAGTAATGCACTCGTTTACCACTCCAGCATTGTCATAGAAGCTCTTTTGGCATCATGCTGCCCAGCTTGAAATGGAGACCTCTGTTTGTTGCAATTTTTCTCTATGAAAATGTTCTAGACGACGATATGAAAAGGAGCTCGGACACTAGACAAATTACCGGTCTAGTGCCTGAACTCCTTATTTTCATATAGTAGAATTGCAACAAACAGAGGCCTTTTCTAAGAGACACCACCTTGCACACGATGCAAAATCGAAATACTGTTCGACTGCGTAAAAAGGTCAAAACTAGGTTAAAGTGAAGGCGAAAAAATATTTATAGCATAAAAATCCGTGCAAGATCGTGAAAAATTGGCATTTGTCAACGAAAACATCGTAGTTCTCCAGTACGATCCTCGAAACAATAACTCACCAGGAAGTATTATGCCCCAAAAATCATCATTCTTGCAAAAGTTTTCAATTCACAGGAATCTAAATCTTTTGAGAATTTCATTTCCATCTCGTTAATACATTTAAAGAACAAAAAATCTCGTCCATCACCTTAGATGTAGGTAGGAATCTAAATTCTACATCCAGAGATTGTACTTTCTTACAATGCCTTTTGCACTCCTCAGTTCGGCCGATGCAAATCAGCATTGCTGCAAAACCAATGCCCTAATCTTTCATAACCGGGTAAGCCCGTGGATAAATGTAGGAAGCCATTTGTCACAAGAGTGTGCATGTGTGTGATAGTTTTTCAGTTATGTGTTTCCCCAAAAAAGCTAAAATCTTTATACAATTTCCCTAAGAAATTTGTCTTATCTGTCGATATGAACGATTACTAATCGCTCGCCTCACTATACCGGCGGCCTAAATACACTCGACGCCGCGCCGTAGCTATTTACGGCGGCTAGATCCATATTTCATCATTTTGTATAGGAGGCTGTACACAAATGACGCCCAGACTGGACAGACGATTTACTCCCCCCCTCTCTGTAGTGTCCAGTACTTTCCTATAAATACCACGATTTTCTTAAAACTTGTTGGAAATTTGTTGTACCTGAAAAGTGGTGCAGTTCCGACCAACAAAAGAGCATTTTCCGGACCAATCGATCAGCCTTTTTTCGAGCCCCCCCCCCCCTCTGTCACACTTGTGTCACACCGCCCCATATGCATTGATGGAGTTTAAAGTGCACCAAGGTGCATCGAGGTGGAGAGCATTGAGGTGTAGTGTACTGAGGTCTGTGTTCCAGGATCATTGACATTATCGCCCGAACTGATAAATCTAAAAACATTAGAATGCTGGGAAAAACTAAACGAACTTGCTACGAGAAACAGGGTTGACCTACCATGTGTACCAGCACACACGAAAATTGAAGGTAATGAAAAGGCAGATAAAGAGGTTTCTGGACACTTCGGCTTCAACAAACATCTGAGCACAATAGGCAAACGAACGAAACAGGTGAACATTTTCTGTGTAACTTAGGTACAGCCTGACCAAAAGCCTGCACCCTCGAGATATCCTGAACTATATTTCCAGCCCAGGAAGGTTTCATACGGTGCGGTAGCAGACTAAAACAAAATATCAGATAGTTAGCACAATAGGCCCGACGGTGTGCCAATAACTATCTTTTATTAAAAAAACCCTAAGATGAGAGAATGGTTCCTAAGTATTTAAACTCAGAAGCCTGTTACAGCAGTCGACATCCATAACCTTAGTATTGCCTACATTTATCTTCATGACATGCTCAACATGCGACATTTACTTCACAAATCAATTTAGATCAGAAACCATGACAAACATCTCTGCCTGAAACAATAGACTTTCAATTTCAAATTACTACCTTTTTCATGTAGACGGCAGTTTAATACTTTCACCCATTTGGGTCTTCAATTTCTCCGTCATGTCCTCTGCCTCATAAATTATTTTTTTTTTTTACACAATTTCCGATAGTCAAAATATGACGTCCGGCTTGATTACGGAAGATTACGGAAAAAGAGACAAAATATGACAAGGGAATAGGGCCGTAAAAGTTGAAAAAAAGAAAAGACGTTCGTACCTAATTCATTTTCATTTTCTATGACTTTCTATGACTTTTGTCAAAACAAAAAAAATTTTGGCGGCTAGCTTTATTGGCCGACCACAAATCTGCCCTACGACGCATAAAAAACTTAGCGATGTAATCAGATGAGAGTTTTTCATATATTTTCTCTCACAAAATCTCCTCGCTAAGTTTTTTATGCGTTGTACACGGCAGAAATGACGGCGGCCGCGATAGATTTAACCTCCAGCCGCCGTAAATTGGTGGCTCTTGACTCAGGCTATACACCTCCATAAGTAAGAATGCATATCGGCTCTGAATAGAATAAGAGGAGTCGATGTCGCACTGAGTCTAGGTCTGTTTTTAAGTACTTTATTTTTCCAGATAAAAAATATCTTGTAGTTTTTCAAAAATTCTCAACATCAATTGCTTTCGGCATACATTGAGAATTCGCTAGAATGTTATGAAATTTTTGAAAATTTGCAAAAAAAAAAGAAAACGTTGGGAATTTTTTGGAATTTCAATTCTGAGCACTGCAAGAATTTTAACTGATATGAAGCTATGGGATGCGAAGCGACTTCTACATTAGAGAGTTTAGGCAAAGCGACTTATCGCTATATTTATAACATATACATATAGCTATAAGTTAGAAGTCTACGTCATAAGTAAAAAGTTTACGTCTTAAGTTATAAATTTGTATAAGTTGTAAGTTATAAATTTTTATAAGTTATAAACAACAAGTTATAAGTTTTGAAACTGATCAGTACTGATTCGTATCAGTTTTGAAACTGATAAGCACTGATCACCATCAGTTTTGAAAGTGATCAGTACTGATCCAGATCAGCTTTGAAACTGATCAGTATTGACACAAGCTGATCAGTTTTGACACTGATACGCATCAGTACTGATCATTTTCGAAACTGATATGAAACAGTACTGATCAGTTTCAAAACTTATAACTTTTAGCATATAACTTATAAAAATTTATAACTCATAACTTACGATTTATAACTCATACAAACTTATAACTTATAACGTAGACATAAACATATGACTTAAACCTATAGCTATATGTATATTTTATAAATTTAGCGATAGATCGCTTTGCCCAAACTCTCTATTTACTGACAAATGTATTCCGTTGTCACAAGTTCCAGTATTTTAACCTTTTCTTTCAACCGAATTGTTTCAATGCAAAAAAAAATATTTTTCTTTCAGAATTTGCAATGGCAAACGTAACCTGTGAGTATGACTCAAATGCATCAGCTGCTGACAATGCGCCAGGAAGGCGTATTCGCCGTTCGGAGGCCATACTGAGGCAAGCTGCTGAATGCGTTTCACGAGGACAAACGTTTCAAACCGTTTCCGATATGTTCCACATACCAATATCTACAATAAGGTGAGTTAGTGTAGCATTTGACCAAGTTCACTTTCATTGGGAAATAACGAAATATCAATGCAGGTTTTTCATGGCGCGAAAAGGAATATTGCCACGTCGTAAACGTGGCAGAGCTTCAGGTGCACCGTTTATGAGTGACATTGGTGGAAACAGTACTCGAGATCGTGAACACAGTCGCTCAGCTAGTCCATCAGAGCCGCCGTTTCATTTTGCAAACTATAAATTACCCGATCTGAAACATGAACTTCTGTAGTTGTTAAGTGTAAGTGGTCGAGTGTAAAAAAAACAAATCTTTCTTTTTTTAAGTTGTTGCGTCTCAATTTTAATTTTCTGACAATCAGGGGAATTCTATTCCAAGTCACAAAGAAATACCAAATTTTTGTTATTTTAATGGAAATATTATCTTTCAGATGAAATCGAATATTTTGATGACTTTATGGTGACAGAAGTTTCTATTTTTATTTGTCTTGAGTAACGTCGCACAACTTCAAATTCAATGTTCTGTGAGAATACGCCGAAAAGTTACTGACGGTACGGCGGCGACGTTCTGCAATTATAACAAATGCAATTAATGTCAAAATCAGTGGTGAGTCATAGTCCAAAATTTTTTTTACAATTTTAGAAGACTTACGTCGAACAGCTCTGTTGACAATGAACAATTATTGTGTATTTTGTTTTCACAATATGGAAAGACAATAAAAGCGCCTTTACTTTTGAAAAACGTTTCTTTCTTGATCAGAAGAGAGAAACAGTCAAAAAAAAAAATCGCAAAAGCCAGACCAATTGCCATGTATGAAGTAGAGATGAGCGGGTTGCCCGAAACTTCGAAAAACCCGACCCGAACCCGAACCCGAATTGTTTTTTTCGGGTTCATGGGTTTCGGGTTTCGAAAATTTTAATCGGGTCGGGTTCGGTCCGGGTCGGGTTTAGAAACAATTCGGGTTTCGGGTTTCGAAAAATTTTATCGGATCGGGTTCGGTCCGGGTCGGGTTGTTGTATGGTTTTATTCGGGTCCCGATCCTTTATTGACTTTTTATATTTTACAAAACTCGTCTAAATTTTATCATCTTACATTACACGAATTTTGTTTTAGTCTAAGGTCCGTGAAGAATGCAGACGTCGGGCCTTGAAATAATTTTTGTTTCGAAGTAATTTGGGTTGTGAGTTCTGAAAAACTTGAGTGTTTGGTTCGGTCCGAGTCGAGTTTTGAAACACTTCGGGTTTCGAAAAATTTTATCGGGTCGGGTTCGCTCCGGGTCGGGTTTTGAAACAATTCGGGTTTCGGGTTTCGAAAAATTTTATCGGGTCGGGTTTCGAAAAATGGCCGACCCGCTCATCTCTAGTATGAAGCGTGGAGCTGCAGAATTTGTTCTAATTTTTTTTTTGTGATTAACTGTTTTGGAAGCATTAATGAAGCTACGAAGCGAGAACTCTAGGCAGATTTTTGAAAGAAATTTTCTTGGAATCGTTTCTTCTTCGACACAAAATATTGTTTTGACGCGGAAACATTAAAAACATTTTTTTTATTTTCTGAAATAACTACAAAAAACGAAATAGTGAACCCGCCATGTTAGGTGAAACTTTTTAATTTTTTCAAAATCAGCTTTGTCGATTCTGAAAACTGTTATAAACTGGTATAATATCTAAGCGGAGTTTCTGGGATCCACAATGCAAAAGTCTCGCCTCTTTTCTGCTTAACTTTAGAAAAAGAATGTCTAGAGAACACCATTTGAACTGTTATACAAACTGTTCGAAAAAATCGTAACTGTCCTATGTGATTTTTTCGATCAGCTTCTAACATCATTTGTAAAAATGTGCTACGACCCTAGATTTTCCCTGAAAGGTTTAGAGAAATAGGAAGTTAAGAGTTACGTTAACTGAAAGTGAAATATGTCGCTACCTCGGAATGGTCTTTCCATGTTGTTTTGAGCAAAGAGCATGTGACAACTCAGAGTTTTGACGTAGCAAAAACGACAGCCATAGTCAATTGAAATTTATTTCGTACTTTGCGGCGTGAAATTAGTCTCGAAAAATTTTTCGTGTGAATAAAGTTTCTTTATAATTTCTTTTTCTACTGTAACTTTGCCATATTATAAATTTGATTGCCATAATAATGTTAGATAAGGCTGTTTAATGTTTAAAGAGAAGAGAATGTTCGCATTTATAGAAAAAAAAATCGTTTGACTGGTAAACGTGAGATGAATATTGGTCAAACTCCAGGTTGCGTGACGTAACGCACATCAAAAAATCACAAAAAAGATTTTGCTTTTTTAAGATTCTTAAATTGTACTCGTAAATTGGTACAAATTTCATTAAAAAAATCCTTTTATTTTTTATTATTTAGTGTGCAATACTTAATTAATTTTTATCTAATCGTAAGTAGGTTAAGGTATTCAACCAAATGTTTAGATCTATTTTAAAGGGCCAGTGATGTATTCAGATGATTTAAAACAAAAAAAAGTATTTATGGAATGATCTCACTCATTATTCACTCATCAAAAATATGCAGAAATTAAGTTCGGATCGTTGAACGTTAACGTAAAAGAACAGAAAAATGAAACTCAATTCAATGAAACAAAACCTCAAAAATCCAAAGATTAGCTTAGACATAGTTTTTATTTTCATTACAAAGTTTTTTCCACTTCAACTTTTTTTTTTTAAATTCAACAAACCCGCCTCAATTTTTGTTCCTTTTTTTCAAGGCATCTAATTGTTTAAACGAGAAAGAGGGAGTAGAAGCGTTAAGTTAAATTATAAATTAAATCATGGTACAGAGTTAATAGTAAAAACTTTAAGCAAAAGTTGAAAGTCATACGCTAGAGACGACAAAAGATTTAAATAAATAAAAAAATGGAAAAAAGAACAAATTTAAAGAGTTTAGCAATTGTAAGAACAAATGAAAAGAAAAATACATTTAATAATGTAATTTATGTATTTTTGTAGAAAACAAAAGTCTTATTTCCAGATGAAATATTATATACAAGAGAGGCCATGAATATATAACAATAAAAAGTGGAATTTTGTTTGAATTCACAACGAATCGAGTTAATTGCAGGCGGTAATAAGGACGCTCTTAAGACATTCATGTCGTAACCCTATCGTGCATGTGTGGTTGCTGCACCGATTCATCAAAGCATTGAAGATTAATCTTATGTCTCAGTAGAGCCTCGACCCTCAATTTATCGCTAAATTTTAATCTATCAGCGTATCTCCCGTATGACTCTGATTTACCGCCACCAGGTCTGTCTCTAGAAAGAATTGTGGAAGTTTGCGAAAAAGAGAAAATTGTTCTTAATTGGAAATGACTCAAACTCGCACCACGTAATCTGGAGCAGTTCGAACACAAACCTTAGAGGCGAACAACTGGTACAGTTCCTCATGTCAAAGTACATTCTAGTGGTTAACTCTGATAGAAAGCCAACTTTTGTAAACTCTTTAAGAATAGAATGCCTGGATGTAACAATTGTGTCATCATGCCCGCAGCGGTAGCGGAGGGCATGACGCAGTCCCCACACCCCAAAAAAGAAGTTCACAAACTCAAAAAACCCCATACAAAACCTTTGGGACAAGGAGCCATATATAGACGAAATTTTGAGTTTTTTCCCCTCCCCCTCCAAAGTATTTTTACAAAAAACTACGTCGCAGCAGCTTTCCAACGAGTCCAGACTCACCAAAATCGGTTGAATATTGGCTGAGATATCGAGGTTTGAAAATGACATTTTTCTATGGCCAATGTATTATGAAAACTTTTTTTCTGATCTGTCGGTTTCTATCTATGTTCTATCTTTCTATCTATTAATAATTTTCGATCTCGAGAACTAGACAGCCGATCTTCCTGACATTTTCAGGAAACGTCAGTCTTGGCCCCAAATTTTTTTCGGAAAGAAAATATTTTTTGGAGAAAATCTTTTTTCGGAGAAAATGTTTATGGAGAAAATTTTTTTTGAAGAAAATTTTTTTTCGGAGAAAGATGGGTTTTAGAAATTTTTTTTCTGAGAAAAACTTTTTTTGAAGAAACATTTTTTTTGGAAAAATTTTTTTCGGAGAAAATTTTTTGGGAAAAAAAAAATTTTTTTCAGAAAAATTTGTTTGGAGAATTGGAGAAATGTTTCCAGAGAAAATTTTTTCCGAAGACAATTTTTTTTTTTCGGAGAAATTTTTTTCTTTTCTGAGAAGAATTTTTGCGAAGAAACTTTTTTTTCTGAGAAAATTGTTTTTTCGGAGAAATTTTTTCAAGAAAAATTTTTTTCGAAAAAAAAACCTTTTTTGGAGAAAATTTTTTTGTAGAAAAACTGTTTTTTAGGAGAAACATTTTTTTGGAGACAATTTTTTCTTGGAGATCACTTTTTTGAAGACACTTTTTTTCGGTGAAATTCTTTTTCGGAAAAAGTTTTTTCAAAAAATAGAAAATTTTTCACATGAGATTTAGTTATAACAACTGAAAACTTCCAAAACGGCTGATATCACAACAAAAACCTCTTAAAAGGTGTCCGTAAGTCCGTAAGTCCGCTTCCAAAATTAATGATATCGCTTGAGGTGACGCTATCGCTAATAATACGCAGAAGTTTGTTCGAATGGAATCTTTTGTTCAAAGGTTTAATTTTCTAAAAAAAATTACAGCACCTTTTATAAAACAACGTTGTATTAAAAAAAATGCGTCACAAATGCCGGACCCAACGACGAAATAATTTTTCTGTACTTTCAGTTTCTGCGCTGCAAAAATTTGACTTTCAATTCTTATTGCGTAGATTGTTTAAGGTAAATTTAAATTTTAGCGTGTAAAAACTGAAAGTGTCATAAAATCAACAGCCTTCAAATCAGCTTGCAATGTGAAATGCAACGGCTGTTGGTCCGCTAAATCAGAGATGGGCCACGCCGTCATTAGCAGACTCTTCTATGTTCCGTTTTTCTCTTCAGCCTGCCTTCGTTGGGTTGGGCGCACTAGATGCGGTGGTGTAACGTTGAAGGCGTGGGAAGGTTATGGATTTCGGTAGGTTGGGTTTTGCGGGTTAGAGGTCTTTTGCCTTGAATAACGCTACCTTAGTGGACCGGTTGTCGTAGTTTAGTGTAGCGTGGTAGGAAAACAGAGCTGTGGGAGCGTTTGACTTCAGTCCGTTGGGCGGGTGCAGACTGTCCTTTTAGGTTGTGTGTCTTAGAGGGTGGCGCGGAATGGGGGGACGATGAGTTGAATTTCAGTTATATGTCTTTGATCTGAGGTCTTGCGAAAATCGAGAACAGTTTGTTATCTACACCTTTTTTCTTCCTTCTGTTGCTCGATATCGCTATTTGTTGGTTGTAAGGAAAGGTGCAGCTATTTTCAGGCGTTAAATCATCGCATTCCAAGTTCATTTGCGATATCGTAGTACATTTGGAAAAAATTGCACATTCTAGCAATTATTGCAGCCGGGAAATAATATAAAACTTTCTTAACGGTAAGTTCTACAGGTTAGAGCAATTTTCTGCTAAATTGACATTTTGAAAGAACTTTCTTAATGGGAACTTCTCGAAAATCAACTAAAAGGTAAAACTTGAGTACAAAGTCGAAACTCCCTTTTGAAAAAGTTGAGGCCTTCTTGAGGCTAGTGAATTTTCCCATCAACTCAATTTTCCGAATAATAATATTCCAGCCAGTCGCGATTTTTTCACCTTCTAAATGGAACTAAAAGGAAAAGTTTCCATATTAATTTAAAAATTCCCTTTGAAAAAGTTGTAACCTCCGTACCGGCTAGAGTAGGGAGTGCTAGCAGAAGTGCTCGATTGAAGCAGTCCTCAAGGCACTTTGCTGAAAAGACGAGAATTTAATATCTGCATTTTTGGACCCGTACGAAGTACAAAGGTCCTATACGTTTACTACAAACATGTTTGTTGTAACATGGGATAGATCGACTTGGGAGGTGGAAGGATACATTTATCATCGTCCAGAGATGACGATGTAGTGAAAAGTACCTTGCATCAACATAAAAGCAGACATCTGGCTACCTGGAAGCACCCCAATGATAACTTGTCACCTAATCGAATCGACCACTTATTGATTAGCGGAAGACACCTCACTGACGTAATTGATGTCAAAACATGTTGGAGAACAAATGTCAACTCTGATCACTATCTTCTGGTGACAACACTGCGATCACATCTTGCCCGGTTTCATAAAACTGTGAGGGGTTTTGTTAACTAAGAGATCCACAGATAGTGCCGACATATGCTGAAAACATTAGCACAAAACTTCAACAACTACAACAAGCTCAACCAGATGACACTCCTCTCGACTGGCAATCGGTGCGTGAAGTAATCAAACAAGAAGCGACCAACACTTTAGGATATCAGAGCCTTAATGACTTCAATACCTGGTTTAATGCGGAGTGTGCTGATGTTACAGAAAATTGCTGCGCGATTAAGATAGGAAACTGCAAGAACGCGAGAACAGAAAGTGACTGCAGATACAAAGAACTGAGGAAGGAGAACGTTTGCACCGGCACAAGACGAGAGATTTTGTAGCACAAATGAGTCACGAAAGTTCTGTAAACGTAGAAACAATCAAAGGAAAGCAGTCAACCCCCGAATAATCATAAGCAAATCAGTAAACGGAACATTGCTTACTGCAAAACATGATGTCTTGGAGAGATTCAAAAAGCATTTTGATGCATTGTACAACGGGGATGATGATGTGACTGATGATGTCGATGTTTTCTTTGTTGACGACAACGGTCGTATCGTGGTAGCGCCAACTCCTCCATTGTTGGCTCAGCAGCAATTACTTCACTCAAGAACAACAAATCTTACGGTCCCGTTAATACTCCAGGGGAACTGCTGAAGATGGGTGGTGAGGAATTGTCAAAAATGATCATTTCATTTAGTAAAACGAATATGGAACACAGAAAACTTGCCTGGCGAGTGGTTAGAGGGTGCCATTTTACCTTTACACAAGAAAGTCGATAAAACCGAATGCGAAAACTACCGTGGAAATGCCTTGCTAAACACGGCTTACAAAGTTTTTGCTCGAGTGCTCTACGAAAGACTAAATGCACGGGCTGAGAGTGTCATTGGGGACTATCAAAGCGGATTCAGACGAGGTCGCTCAACAACTGACAAACATTCACCCTTCGTCTGATTCTGCAAAAGGGCAGAGAATTTCAAGTCCGGACGAACCATATTTTCATCGACTTCAAACAAGCTTACGACAGGACCAAGCGTATGGAATTGTATTAGGCGATGAAGGAGCAGGGCTTTGAAACAAAGTATATTCGTCTTGTGAAACCGACATTGGATGGCACCAGATGTCGTGTCAAGGTGCAAAACGACATGTTAGATGTGTTTGCTGTTAAAGAAGGGTTGTAGCAGGGAACAAAACGCTGGTGAATGGAACAGTTCAAGTTGTGGGCTTTGCAGACGACGGCGACGGCGATATAACTTTGAATTGGAACGTGATTTTGGCGAGCTGGATGTACTGACGGTGGTGAAAATCCAAAGGTTGAGGTGGGCGGGGATCTAGCACGCATGGATAAAAACAGAGCCCCCTCGAAATTATTCCGAAACGATCCAGAAGGGCGAAGAGGAATTGGTCGCCCAAAACTTCGATGGAATGATGGCGTCGAACAAGAACTTCGCACGCTCGCAATAAAAAACTGGCAATACGCGGCGCACGACAGGCAGCGTTAGATCGGAATTCTCCAGCAGGCCAAGCCCCACAAGTGGCTGTAGCGCCGAAAAAGTAGAGTAAGATTCTGATTACTTACGGGTCTTTGGTTATGTTGAATCCATAAATTTACTGGTCAGAATATGAAAGTCCACGAAGAATAACAAAAACACATCCCTGTTGATGTTAATAACATTTTTGTTTATTTTGTATTAACAATGTCTACATTACGAGATAATTCAAATCTTGTTGGTAAGTTGATTGATAAAATTATAATAAATTTGTGTTAATTAGAAGGTTTAAAGTTCTTCTTTACATTTTACACTTAAATAATTATTTTGTAGTTGCAACAACGGACTTTAAGTACCAAAAATATCTAATAATTTTTTATAGTGTGACTTTAACATTTGGATCGGACACTTTATACAATTAAAGGAAAAATATTTATGAATTCAATTTCGCCTTTTGACTACATTTGCTTTTTCCTCATAGGCATGCATAGGCATGCCGTGGCAGTTATAATTGTTGTTTTGACTGTGGCTACAAAATTTTCAATGATTCAATTTACACTAATTTTACTTCATGACCGAAACTGTAATCATGCACACGTTAACAGTCATTTAACTGAAGTTTTTTTTCGATGGAAGAAAAGCATTTTTGATTTATGGTAAAGTAATCTTTAACGACTATTATGAGGTTGTTATGTTGAACGGTATTGAAGTTGACTGAAGTTCTCACCAAAACGAAAACAGGCGCTGAAAATAAAGAAGGAAATTATTTGACATTCAATTTGGAGAGCCTTTTTTCGCTATGAGTTAGGAGCAGGAGAATTGCTTGCACCCCGCCCCTTCCCCCGAAGTAATACTTTAACAACTACGTTAACTTTTCAACGGAAGAAGTTGATTATTCGTATTTGGTTTCTTTTTGTGAGTATACTCACCACCGACGTAATTTAAGTCGTCGAATCAATTCCAACTTCATGCTAAACACTTTTCATCAGGCAATGTAGCCGCCTGTCGGCGAATAGCTGAATAGGATTCGACTAACATCTAAATCCTCACTTTATTATAGGCCTGGTATACACTTCGCCGTGGAAGTGAACTTTTGACAGAAAATATATGAACTTTCTGTCATTATTTCACAGCCAGTCTGTCTATATATTTTCTGTCAAAATTTCACTTTACGGCCAGGAGCGTGCACAGGAAAAGATCACCACATCCAAATAAATGACGGAGTTCAAAAGCACACTGAACCAGCTGGGCCTGAGAAATCGGGTGATGGTTGTTTGGGCACTCTGGAATAGACGGATGAGCTGGCAAAGCTGGGTGCCCAGTCTGCCCAATGTGGACCTTAACCGTTTATTCCTATGTCACAGTCAGAATGTGACAAAGTTGTAAAGAAATGAGTACGTTCAGAGGGAATAAAGCGTTGGCGTGAAAAAGGTGGGGCAAATGGACAAATGCACCGCTGAACATGGACGGAGTCGCATAAGAAGAGTGGTGGGGGTGGGGGTTTGTCAAAGGTGGATATCGTTAGCGATCCTGAATGTACCTGTGGTAAGGTGATGAGCCCTCTGGATGTACTAAAGCTGGGACCAATAATTGTCCTCGACAAGTTCCTCGCTGGTACTGGTAGGATCGAAGGATTTACGTGATAAACGGGAAAGGAACAAAGGATCAGCAGATCAGTGTTTCATGACCCAGCATTGGGTCCTTCCAACCTGATAAATCTAAAAAGTGTACAGGAATTACTGGTGAACATTTTGGCAGGTCTAATCTTAAAATTTAGAGCGCGTACAGCACCCGAACGGAATATGTGAACGCATTTTCTTTCTAAGAATAAGTGGGCAGATTCCTTGCGAGGATCTAGCACCTACGCCTCAATTGGGCGCGTTGTGTGCACCCACAATTAAATCCTCAGTAAGCATTAAGTGATCGACGATTAGCTGTTCAAAAAGTTGAAGATGTACCTGGGACATATACTCCAAATAGAGCCATAGCCCAGTCGATAGGCACCCAGATATTTTGCTTTTGATTTCGGCAAGGCTGGACAGTGGCAGAGAAAGTGCTCTGCTGTTTCGATCTCTCCGCAAGGATTGTCCAGCAGATTCAAAGTGAACAGATGTTTGTTCAAAGAACAGTGGCCTGTTAGTATATCGGTTAACCTTTTAATATTTCTTATGGTTTGAGACAGGAAGTATTTCGTATGGTTCTCGTTTATCGATAGGCAGTTTTTGGCTTGTCGAGCCGAGTTCAACAGTCGCCAGTGATTCGCAAACATTTTACTTTTCCACTTATCAACAATTGTCTGCAGGGTCAAGAGCGATAACGGTAAACCAGGCTTCGGGCCAGAGAACGGCGTTGCAGATGCTCTCTTGGCCAATAAGTCGACTTTTCATTACCCTCATGACCATTGTGGCTCGGGATCCATACCAGCGAAATTAGCCGTTTAGAAGCGATAAACTGAAGTTTGTCATGACAGTGGAGCATGAGAGATGAGGTGAAGACGCAACATCTGAGCGCTTTCAAGACTGCTTGGCTATCCATTAGGATGTACGTTGGCAGCTGTGAGTCTACATCTTTTCCTAACTCGTGACAACAGCCGATGATTTCAGCGATTTCCGACTAATAGACGGCTGAGAATGTACCTAGTGGCACCAACACTTCTGAAACATCTTGGGTACAGTGGAGGCATGCACCGGCGGAGCTATCAGTGTACCATTTGACGGAGTTATCTGTATGCAGTGGAGTCGTTAATTGCTAGTCTTCGCGGCTGGGGACGAATATTTTAAAAGATTTGTCGAATCTGTAAGTTGGCATTATTGAATCGCCAGGCATGTTCAATTGCGGTGAGCGCTTCGACATCTAATGTCAGGGTCGAGCATGACCGACGTTGGCGTTGATGAGATGGTTGTCAATTTTGCGTGATATGCGACATTCTTACAAGATTCCTACACGATTCTTTAAGGGATGTATTCACTTATTCCTAACGGGCAATTACTGGTGGAGTTCACTGGTGAACTTCTTGACAGTTCTGCTCACATAATTTATCTGTCAAAGTTAACTTAACGAATAATTGCTGTGCGCTCTCTTAAAGCGAGTACAGCTTTAGTTCGATAAATTTCACTGGTGCAAAAAATGTTGACACTTGTTCCATATAAAATCTGTCAAAATCGTCATCAGTAAATCGACTAAAGCTGTACGCGCTCCAAGGCCTTAGGCAATTCTTAACGAAAAGTGCGACGGTACCAGTATACGTAGATAATCTGCTCCAAACGTCAGCTCAAATAAATTAGTGTACGTCAAATCTGTGGAAAAGTGTGAGGTGTTGAATTTCTCTATTGTCTTTCTTTTGTTACATTTAACTGTGTCGAACGAAGTTTATTGTGAAATGTCAAATATATGAGTCTATTGGGAGCAAAACCCGGTCTATTCCAACTGTCAAAGTTAAGTAAATATTTGCTTGACGTTTAAAACGTCACTTTGACAGTTAGAATAGACCGGGTCTTGCTCCCAACAGACTCCTATAGAATGTGCTGCCACCTATTTTCGTTAAGAACTGCCTATGCAACTCCATTTCGTTAACTACTTGTAGTACATTGGAATCGCTTCAAGACTCATTACTCTGTACAAAAAAGTCACTGGTTACTAAACGTTCGCAGCAAATGTTCGGTTCCGAATGCATCACGAAGTAATTATCCCAGTTCAGTCACGGCAAAGTAGATATGAACTTTTTACTTCTGCGGCGCAAGTTTTTGCGGCGTTGAAAACCTACGCAGAAGTACAAAGTTCATATCTATTTTGTCATGAGTGAAGCAAAAAATCGAAAAAATGATGACTTCTGGGAAACATTATGCGTGATGAGTGATTGCTCCCAAAAAACGAACCAATTGGTTCCCCAGTCTGATTAGAGCAGGGGGTGGACTATGTTTTAGATCAACTATCAACTATCACAATCACAAACTTTATCAATTGTCATAGAGATTCCCCTCCCGGCGACGACTTAGTGTGGTCATCCACTGAATTATTTGTCATATAATTCAACATACCCCAACCGAAGATGAGGGCGAAGCTCTTGACTGTTGCGCTTGTTGATGGTATAAATCTTCTCCTCGCCCATAGGAATCACGATGACGTGATGCATGGCTGGAAATTTGATGACGTACTCGTTCCGATGCTGCTACTTCCTAAAAAGTGAAAAAAAATTGAGTAAACCATTGGATCAGGCGGTCAATTCTTGTTCATTACTTCTCCGTCTGTATTCAACAGTTGCGTCTTCATATTATCGCCTACGAACCACTTTTGCGATTTCATAACGATGTTAGCCGGGGGCTCGTGATTGGCACCGGTGTCGGAAGACCAGACCGTAATTATTTGGCCTCCATCAATTTTGACGGAACGATGAAACTTGAATGACGTTTCGTTGGCTCCGGCCGTTCTTAACAATTGCCATCCACCGAGGTTGATTTCCTGAATAAAAACAATTAATTCCGCTCAGTCGATATAGAAGCGAATGTAAAACTTACTTTGTTGCTTTTGTTGTGCAATTTAACGAATTTGCCTTCTGGATCGGCGTCTAAGACCTCGACATCTCCCTTTGCCGAGGATGTGACTGAAAATTCAGACAAATTTCTTTCTTCCGATTCCTCCAGCATGGTACGCTTGCGTTTTTGTCCTCCTCTAGAAGGTGTTCCCCGTCCCACTGGCGTTGCACGGCCACTGCTTCTGGAGAACGACTGTTGAAGTTGACTTGTCGTGGCGGAATTCGACGGTGTAATGTTTAGTCTCTGTTCTTCACCACGCAACAACTTATCGTATGCCGCTATCTCCAAATCCAACGACACCTTAATGTCCATCAAATCTTGATATTCTTGCAGTTGCAAAGCCATCTCTTCGCGAAGCCTTGCCAATTCGGCTTCGTCGTCAGCTCGACGCAAACGTTCCAAATCCAGCAATTGTTCTAATTCGCGAATTCGAGAATTCAAACCCGAATTCAACGACTCCAATTCATTGATTTTGCTTTGCAATCCATCCACTCTGGATCTTGTTATACGGATTTCTTCGAGAGCAGCAGCAGCTGTCTGCTTATCCCGTTGCGCGGCATTTTGAATGTTCTTGATTTTACCATCGAAGAGCAATTCGATTTCATCGCGATTGGCTCGCATTTGTGCTTCGTATTGATCACGTAACTCTTGCAAAGATTGCTGCAATTTTGCTTCATATTGTTCGGCAAGTCGTCCATCTATTTCGCTTATTTCGACTTGTCGCCGTGATCTGGTTTCGGTAAGCTCCTGTGAATGAACTTGATCTTTGAATGTCAACTCCTCTCGCAGGCTTTGAACGGTGTTCTCCAAATCCACTCGAGCCAATGTCTCATCTTCCAATTGCTTGCGATTTTCATCCAATAGTTTACGCAACTTCTGAACTTCACGCTCTAAATCTTTGACTTCATCTTGTGCCTTTTTACGATCAGCAATTGCTGAGTTGTATTTAGATGAAAGGTCGTTGCACCGAGATTCCAACAAACGCACGCTATTTTCTGCAGATGCCAATTCTTTTACTTTTTTTTCCAACCTGAAAATTGAATTCCGTTTTAATAAAATTCAGGAAACAACAATGTCTTAGGTTTATAAACATTTTAAACAACAATCCCTAAAGGGCTCATTATATTGGACGCATCGCGTAAGATCTGT
>WJQU01003068.1:0-25000 GCA_029228625.1 Pseudolycoriella hygida
CATCACCTTCACATCCCCCTTACACCCTACTTGCATCACATCTAGATCCCCCTTATATAACATCTACATCGCCCTTACATCACATCTACATCCCTTTCCCATCATATCTACATCCCCTTACATCACATCTACATCCCCCTTACATCACATCTACATCCATTTTGCATCACATGTACATCCCTTTTGCATCACATCTAAATTCCCTTACATCAAATCTACATCCCTCTTTCACCTTTATATCACCTTCATATCGTCATATATCTCCTTTTCCCACAAATATCATATTAAGTCCTTAAAATAGGACTCTTATTCTGACCCATAATCGATGCCCTTCTCTCGACACCTATTAAAGCACATTGGACACTGCTATCCCCTTTAGAAGTTATTAACAACAAGGCGATATTTAGATGATTCAAATGTCTCATCAAAGACACATGAACGAAGCAACCATCACACATCTCATACCTGAGTCAATGTCACATAGCAACGATCTGTTAATGGCGTAATGACAAGTCGGGGTGTGTTCCCCAAATACTCGTAATCGTATTTGAACTGTGCGTCACATATGTTCGCAAAACAGTCATTCAGCTCAAAGTCCCAGCGATGTCTAAGCTGACTCTGCCACTGGAAGGCGCTTGCATTTTCAACTCTCTGAGCTATCATCTTTGCTACACATTCTCGCGAATGGACATCTATGGTACAAATTGTCATAATTTTTTGACGATCGCCTGCGGTCAGTTCACCGAGCAATAAATTGATTAATGCGTTCAATTGATTGATTTGTTTTTTCTGATAATCCTTCAAAGCGTTCTCGTAGCCTTCTTGTTGCTTCTTCAGCGCATCGTTTACCTCGATCGACCACCAAATTTGAGTTATGCAAAGTCCGACCTGAAAGTTTTTCCGTTACGAACGTCACTTTTTGATATTTCTTGTCTGTTATTTACCTGTGCTGGCCATTCAAAAATCCATGATTCTCGAATTTTGTCTTCATATTCAACGACGGCAATGGAAAATAAATTGTGCAGAGTCGAGCGCATCGTGCTTGTAACTTTGTTCAGCCATAATTCAACATTTCCGACGCAAGGACACTCTGTGGAAAACTCGACGTATTCTTCGTTTTCTTTGGAAAACATGCCAGTGGCAATTTTAGATCCATCGATGTAGTTGAGTTTCATGATCGAATCGTACAATTTGGTCAAATGTCGTCCAACAATTTTCGGCTCAGTTCCGTGTGATAAAATATCCAATAGATCAGCAGACGATATGAAATAAAATCTTGGATAGGCCAGCCTTTTCGTTTCTAAGTAATCGTTTAACGCCTTTTCACACAGAACCAGACCAGAAAGCTCAACTTCAATTCGCTCATACAAGCCACTTCGATTGGTCACTTCCATCACTTTCTTCGACTGAGTCAACTCTCCCAGAATTATACGAAAACTTTTGTCAATTTCATCGAACCGTTGCGAATCTTCCGGCAATTGTTTTCTGATGTCGTCTGACTGGGTGAAAATGCTTTCCAAATACGCCCATTTCCTTTGAACCTCCGACCAGATGTTTACGATTTGATCGGCGTTACTCAATTTCGTACGCCAATCGGCAAATTCGGCTTCAAAGTAACAAATGTATTTGGACGTGGACATATTTTGTACTTGCACTTGATTTTCTTCCAGCGTTTCGATAAGTTCTTCCGAAACTTTCAACAGCTTCAGGTCACTTCGTTGATGCGTCTCATACTCAAATTCCATGTTGTTCCACACAGTGCTGATATCGTTTAATATCTTCTCCATAGTCATTTCCTTAACGGCCTTATCTACGGTGATTTTAACGTCTTCTTCAAACAGGTGCAAATTCAAACTTAACAATTCACGCAGCGTTGTTGACTTTTTATTTCTTATGTTTATCTATGTGGACAAGAAAGTTTTATTTCAATCAACGTCCGGCACACAAAATCGCAAAACTCAATCTCTCATGCCATCCTTGCTCGCTAAATAATGACTTCTATGGAGGACCTCGTGTTACGTGGGAAAATAAACGAACAATGCGATTGATATAACATGAGAAAAATGAGTTAACAAAACTTTAAGGAGAAAATAACTAGCTCGTGGTGATTCGTCCATTCCGTCCACTATATTCGTCTATTTATGTGTCTGTTTATTTATCTGCTTACTTGTCTATCGGTTAGAGAACACTAACCGCATAATAACACACGTCCGTCCTGCTTGAAGATTTCCGAGGAACTAAATCATCAAGTGAAAAATGTGCGAGAACGAACCAGGAATGGAAGAAACGTAAGAAATATTAATGAATGACTCACACATCATGTTCGTGTATATGCAAGACTTTATGCATACGCGCTTATATGTGCGTGAGTATAAAGGAAGAGATGAAATATTTACTATACACGCGCTATGTGTGGTGTGTTTAAAAAATAATATTTATACGTGGAGTTAAAAAAGGCACACAAATGCAAATATTTTTTTCATTCCTAGGACGGAAAACTGCTGTTTTCCGTCCTATTTTAAAACAGAAAAACAGTTTTCTGGACCCTCGGAATGGAAAATATTGTACAAAACTCGGAAAAATATATGTTTTTGACTAGTGTGATTGCAGTCCTTGGCTTCGCCACGGACTGCAAACCTCACACTCGTCAAAAACCTTATATTTTTCCTAGTTACGTAAATAACTATTTTTTTTGTGTAAAAGAAAATGATGAGCCGACTTGCCTTTTTGTACTTTTTTTGGTTGATGTTAGATGTCTGGTGTCGAAGGGAAAGTTATTGGGCTAGGTACATTGTGTATCTGGGCACCCGACAAAATGGCGAATATGTATCAGCAGTTGCCAATGTGGTCAATTTTTATGGTTTTAGAAGTATCTGCGAAGGTATGACAGATGGACCATCGGATTCTTTCGCAAAGTGGCAGAGTTTTGTTAGTAGAAGTGACCAGTCGTGGTGAAAATGGTGGGAAGCATGGCCTATTTTTGGGAATTTAATTCCTAAAAATTCCATAAAATGCTTAATAAGTTCCTAAAAATTCATAAATTCTCAAATTTAAGATATAAGGCATTTTCAATAATTTTAGGAATTTCTCGAGAATTTTATGGAATTTTCCGGAACTAAATTCTCAAAAATAGGCCCTGATGGGAAGCTAAGTAAAAACAGTAAACAGTAACAGAACAGAAAACGTCAGTACGGTGAAAACGTTAGTACGGTACTGTTTTACGGAGAAAACAGTAGTACGTGGGAAAACAGTAGTCAGTGAAAACAATAGTACGGGGAAAACGGTAGAGCGTGTGGAGACGGTAGCACGGGGAAAACAGTTGTACGGAGAAAACGGTAGAACGTCTGAAAAGGAAAGCAGTAAAAATAGTATTACGTGGGAAAACGGTAGTACAGTAAAAATAGCAGTACGTTGGAAAACAAAAGTACGAGGAAAACTATAGTACGGGGTAAACAGTAGTACGTGAGAAAACAGTAGTCAGTAAAAACAGTAGTACGGGGAAAACTTTAGTACGGTGAAAACGTTAGTACGGGGAAAACGATAGTACGCAGAAAACATCCCCAGCCGGACGGCGTTGTGTTTTTGGACGTTTATGAATGGTGTGGATGGGTGCTACCGAATCCGAGTGAGTTTAGGCGTTGCTCAATGACAAAAACCGATAAAAATCGCGAAAATCGTGGAAAAGTTTGCTTTCGAACACCCCTATTGACCAGGAACCATAAGGAGAGATAGGGAACACAAAGGAAGACAGGTCTCTGCAGGTAAGCAATAGATGGAAGGCTCAATTGAGAATTGCGACATAGGACAATGAACGATGTGCAAATTTTATTTGAATGGTTTGCCAAAGGACGCGACCAAAAATCCTGTTAGAGTCTAGCAACACTATGGTATTCGTCATGACTTGTTTGTCGACAATGGCATTTTGTTTTACAACAATAGAGTCATGGTACCTCCGTCCATAGTTAAGCTACTTCATGAAATATTTTACTACCTACTCCACGCCAAAGTTGGGCATTACATAGCAATATGCCCCCTGCGAAAATGATCCATTATATGGAGGAACATTCTCGGTACATTTTTCGTAAATTATTTTGGACCCTGCTGCATAATTCGTTATTTCGGAGACGATTCTATGGACTCGCAAACTCACTCGTTTATTTTGAACGGCTCGCTCTGGAACTGTTATTTATTGAACAGTTTCCAAGCCTTCCCGATCAGGCATTCCGTTCTGGATAAAAACCTTGTGATGAAAGAGAGAATAGATTTCGTAAGAAAACATCCATCCGAAATCTCTTCTCTCTTTCATCGCAAGGTTTTGGATGCATTCACTTATTTAAAAAAAAGTTAATTTTACATTAGAAATTGAACGCATCCTTGGTGCGTTCTCTTTCGTTCCGCATGTGCAGAACGTTTATTATGGTGCTGTTGTAAAAAAAAAAACATTCGTCAGTTTGGCTCTTACCACAACATGTCGTATTCATGTAAGGGTCCCAGGTAGTGTTCTATCACTGGGCAGATGTGAAAGTGAAATACGCAGCTGTAGCTGTAACGCTTATGTGAAATCTATGATACCCCCTCGAGATTGAGATGAAAGTTTGCTCGAACTTTGGTGTGGTGGTGGTGCAGATAATGTTCCTTTTGGTTTGAGATCCGAAATCAAATTGTTTTGCTGAATGTGGGATACAGATAGTTAAAAATATGTTAAAGAATTCCAAAATTTAAAACGGTTTTTTGTTGCGTTTTCGGAGTATAGGAACATACCAGTAAAGGATGTTAGTTTTTCACCGTCGGCTAACGAGAAAACTGCCAACCGACTAAAGATGAGGGGATACATAACAAAGTAGCAAGAAAAAAGTTGTTCAAAAACAAAGAACACTGTCACCGCTAGTGGCAAGGGTGAGAAATCATACGTCGTCAGGAATAAATATAGCCGCATTGTTCGCTGAAACTCGAGCGTTTTGTGATTTGATTCAGCCCATTACAAGAAGCAGGAAACTCCATAGAGCTGAATTGTTCAACACTTTGTAAAAGCAAATTTTTTTTCGTATATCACATTTCCTTCATGTTAAGTTGAGTAGATTTTTCATAAATAATTAAAGAATCGCGAACCTAATCTTGAGGGGAGATGTAGAGTAAGTTCATAAAGATATTATCTCTACAGGTCTGACGTGCAAATCATAAAAACCTTGCGATGAAAGAGAAATTGATTTTTTCTTACGAAATCTATTCTCTCAAGGTTTTTATGTATTGCACGGCAGTGGTAATCTCTGCCGTGCAACGCATAGAAACTTTGAGATGAAAGAGAGAAAAGATTTCGTATGAAAAATGCCGTACGAAATCTTTTCTCTCTTTCATTTCAAGGTTTCATGCGTTTCATTCCATTTTTAATAGTCTCTTAGTTGAACCCATCACACTTACCAAATACTCTCTCCCGAATTTCGTAATGAGCTTCAGAATTATAATTCACATGTTTATCATCGACTTTGACCAAATTTGAATAACTTACGCCAGTCGATTGCATGAGTTCGTTCCAATGGCGATCTCTTATTGCAGTATTCTGCAATTCGGTAATCGCACGTAGCGATGTTTGCAAATTTTTCAGCAATTGTTCGACATGAAGAAATGGTGCCCATTGACGCACAGTTTTACCCAAAGATCTGACATCCTTGGTAAACTTCTTACAAACTTGCTCCATTTCTTCCACATCCAAGCGTTTCCAAGCTGTCTTCTTCCAATCGTTTACACATGACTCAACGACAAACACAAAATCCCAGATTTGCTGAAATCATTCAGGTTGGGATGTTTAAGGTAACGAAACTTTATAGAGGAAAATACTTTCACTAGTCGTATTTCCCGGCGACAAGTTTCCAATTTGACTGATGTCGGTGGCGTCAATTTAAATAAAGACGCTGAATTATGAAGTTTTCTTAACTCCACTTCGAGAAAAACCAATTTTTGGTGCATGGTGGAACAAAGTTCATACGGATTGTCATAAGTGGCTTGGAAAAACTACGAGTCGATTCGATTACATTAAATTATGTAGTTAAAGAAAAAACACTTACGGCAGCTTGTTTGAAGCCATCACGAAATTTGCTGATATTGTAATCGAATTCTATAATTCGTTTGCTAATGGCGCTGACCTGATTCGCTTTGATCGGAGCGATTTTTTCTTGCACTACATTTGATCGCTTTTTCAAGTGGTACCATTTGTCCGGTAATTCACCGAACTGTGAAAAGACAGCGACGCATTTACTTTAAAGGTTCACTAAAGTAAGTTAAAGCTTAACGTTTCATTGAACTGTCACACTTTCAGATGTCGTCGAATTTTCTATACATTTGTTTAACGCCTCGAACAACACATTCACACTTCTGCCCTAATTTGTATAAGAAACTTAGTGCGAAAGAGAGAAAAAACTTTGTGTGGACTTTTGTATAGATTTTCTTTTCTCTCTTTCGCGCTAAGTTTTTTATGCAAATTGCGGCAGACTTGGGTTACAACTACTGTCTCGGTGTACAAATACACACAAACTCGGGAAACCCTCGTCTTCCATCCTTGTTACGAAAATAACAATTCCATTACCTTTCAGGGAAAAAAAAGTTTTTGAAAATCGGTTGAGTTTTACTCAAGTTATCGCGTTGACAGACGGGCGGACGGATTAGACCCGTACGAAGAACGAAGTTCTTCGAAAAGGGGTCCTCGTTACCTTTATTCCGATTGAATCATCCAGATCGACATTGTAGTTTTTGAGTAAGTCGATGATGTCCTGTAGACTGTCGAACACATCGTCCAAATCCCGATCTTTGATTTGGTTTAGCACTGACATTATTGTAAGAAGAGATGAGCTTTGTTCGGTTGTAATGACCAATTGCAGTGTTTCCATTCCATTTTCAATAAAGTTATGCAGAAACTTAACAGAGACAGTGAAATTTGTTGAATTTTGTGATTCATTTGGTGGCTTACGTTCAAATTATGATTTATGAATTGAATGAGATGTTCTTTGAATAAATTGCTCCACTTGCAGCACTCATTTGAAAGAGACTGTTTAAAGCATTTTATGTCTAAACGTAACCATTTGTTGAATATTTGATACGATTCCATTCCATCGATTTCGTGATAAATGTTGTCCCATTTGTCGATCTAAGTTTTACACATAATTAACGACAATCGGCAAATATGACCAGAATTTACCTGTTCGCTAAATGACTTCATTGACTTGTCCTTGAACTTTTGGAGTTCCACGTTATTGAACAGATCGTTTTTCTCTATTGCGAAATAATTGCCACACATTTGTATGACTTTTTCCAGGTGCTCCTCTTTATCGTCCAACCAAATGTAATCGTACTCTTGGAATACGAAAGCGCTCTCCGCAACTTCGGCAACGGTTTGATTTACAGCCCTTAGAATTTGAGTTTTCATTTCTGCGATGTCGATATTCTTCAAAAGATCATCTATTCATGGGAAAATATTAATTTATGCAATTTGGTCGTTGCGAATACAGAAACAGAAGTTTATCGTGCTGTTTTTGGTTGCGAAATGGGGTACTTTTCGTAACTAAAAAGGCAGTTACGAAATAGTAAGTTGTCCAACTAGTTTTGAAATGTTAATTTTTTCAGCACGTTAGGACGTGTGCTAAGAAAGCATTTCAAAACGTGTTACACACGGTGCTTTGTGCAAACCGAGTGTCACAATAGACAAAAAACAATTAAAAAATATTCTTCTTCACAAATCTCTACAAAAAATCAACGTAAATTGTATAGCAGACTTTATTTGGTTCATGATATCTACGGTACGATGATAATAGACGTCGCACTTTTCGTTGAGAATGGCCTTGATGCAATCTACTAAACATATTGATCGTTCAGTTCTAGAGGTGTGCCGGTTGACCTTTTTTCCAAATGAGACCCGAACCAAAATAAAAATTCAAACCAGACCCGAACCGAACCCGAAACCCTGACCCGAACCCCATCTTTTTCTAAAAGGAGTTCAGTTTTTTAATTCAATTTTGAGAAAATAATTGAATGAATTTATTTTTTCGGGTCGGGCTTTGTTACATGAAGCCTTCACACCCGACCCGAGAAGAAGTTCATTCATTCGAGTAGATGTGCTGAACAGTTGATGTATTAGCATTCGAGCTTAATACGCTCCAAGTCTGGAATTCAAATCCAGTGTAAACCGAAGGATCTTTTTTTCAACTAAATTGACGAGGACAGTGCGGAAAAGAAAAAGGAGTGATAAAAAATTAGCATTTCTGCACTTAAATGAGCTAGAAAGTTAGTCGTATTGTGACACTAGGTTTCACAAATAGTTTCTTTGCAATTCACCGACAAAAAACTCGCTTTTTCGCTCGTCATTTCGGTGTCGCATGAGGTCACTTTTCGCACTAGTTAACGACAATAAAGGAACGGGTTAGCTCGGTGGTAACGTACTGGCTCACAGTGGATTTTTTGTAAGGGTTTACGGCAAGAGTGTTTGTTTGTCGTAGGTGTTTTCTACGGAGGAGTTCGTATTTTTCTCACGTTAAGAAAATAACTGGCTATAAAAAGTTTTCTTCTATAATTTTTAAATGCCCACACATTTTTTTCAAAGCTCGGTCAAAGTTGACCTACTTTCAGGAGGTTGTCGCTTGGTAGAGTCTTTTGGAGCAAAGACTTGTCGAGCGACGAACCTCATTTTACGCAAATTTTGACTTCGACAAAGTTTTAAAAAAAATGTGTGAGCATTTAAAAATTATAAATGAAAATTTTTGATAGCCAGTTATTTTCTTAACGTGAGAAAAATACGAACTCCGTCGTAGAAAACACCTACGACGAACAAACACTCTTGCCGTAAACCCTTACAAAAAATCCACTCTTTCCACCAAGAATATTCGGGTTCAATCCTGGTGGGGACAAATTCTGTATAGGATTTTTCTTCAATGTATAGCATGAAATCAACGTTCCCAGGCACACCCAGGCTTCATAATTTGGGTAGTTGTGAATTTGGTGCCGCAACGAATCGTACATAGAAGAATAACAAATGTGACCTCCCCCATATTCGAATTCTGTGTACAAATATCTGAGTCTAACTTTAGACGGGGATATAATTAGCACCAGAAGAAGTCCTAATGGTAAAATGCTAGCTACCATTAGGCGTGGTTCGGAATTCACGTCAAGCATGTGGTCCAAAAAATGCCTGCCTGTAAAACACATTGATGGGGCCTTACTAGTTTCCGCGCTACTACATCATACTAGCACATGTGTGCAATTCACCACTGACACAGTAAAAACGTCGGTAACGAAAGGATCTCTAAGAGAATCCATGTGAGCAAAAGCTCACAAAAAATTGCGGAACTAGTAAATAAAATGATCTAGCCTCTGACCTGGACGGGTTTTAACGGCTGATTATTATTATATATACGACAATACTTATTTCTGTTGGAAAATTTATCACAACAAAAACCCTTTCAGTCAGTTGTTTTGGAAGAAGGGACGAGGACTTGCGTCACGTTTCCCTTTAAAAAACGGTTTTCGTTGTGATTGTAATGTTTTGCATTATTTTGAGTCGCTCCTGCCGCCGAGCCGAAGAGCGGCGGCTACTACTTCCATGGGCGAAAATGATCCCCTCAACTTCCTCTACAACATATCAAAAGTTTTTTTTGAGCTGCTGCCGCCGCCAAACCGATACAATATATCAAAAGTTTTTTTTTTTTTGAGTCCCCGCCTATTTTTTGACATTTTGGCGGTCACCCTGATACACTACACACTCAACCCAACAACTTTCCCTTTGACACCAAACCTCTATCTCAAACACACAACCATTGCCTCATACAAAATGTTTTATCATACACGCTACACACACAAACACATACATATGGGCTTTATATGGCGCCTTCTAAGAGCCCTGGCGCCCAAACGAGACCGGTACTTCCCTTTTTTTAAATCTCATATGACGTAGAATGCCCACCCGAAGGTCCCTGCAAAATTTCAAGAAAAATTATAGAGCCGTTTTCGAGCACGAGTCAAAAAAGTGGTTTTTCACGGTTTTTCATACAAATGGCCCTGGAACTAACCCACTAACTAACTAACTAACGTAGGATGTTTGCATTAACTTTGGCTTCTATGAAACCGCCCTTTTTATATAGGAAATGATCATTTTCTAAAGGTCGTATCTTCGGAACCACCGAACCGATCTTAATGAGTGAAAAGACACTTCGCCTTAGAATTTTCCGTAGAATCCAGGAGAAATATTTTCCGGGGGGTACGTCGCAAGGGGGGGGGAAGTCAAAACTTAGCTGTTTATATGGTTCCGAAGTCTACGAAAAAAAAAATTCCGAATTTTTTGTTCGTATGGGGACTTGCGTCACGGGGGCATCGCTACCGCGCGCCCATGATCTATCTTCGAGGAGGAAGCTTTTATCCCAAGCCGAAAGCAAGAGATATAATCCTCCGAGAGGATAAATAAATTATCTTGCAGAAACGTAACAGTAGAGTTTTTATGTACAGAAGCAAGAAATCAACGAAACAAATTTTTATACAACACATTAATGTATGACTTATCTACCTAGAACCACTGAGGTGTATAAAGCTTTTTTGACTCAGTAGTGCGGTAAATTTTTTCGCACTAGTGCTAAACCTCCAGTCATAATTACACATCTAGTGCCTAATGAAGTACTTTGCACCGAGTTGCATGCAACGTTTTATGCAACATAGGTGTATTATGGCACTCAGTTGCATAAACAATTTTTTTTGCAATTCAATGGGATAAATACTGCAAGTATTTACGATTTTTTTTGATCGTATTATCAATTGAGGTGAAGCTTTTTTCGTTTGCTTATCGATCAATTTTGCAATATAACCAACCAGGGGATGCATCACAATAGTCTAATTTAACGGTTACAAGACAGGACAAAGAGTTTCCGAGGAGCTTTACCATTAATTGGAGTGGGAACTCCTTTGGTTTGTACATGCAGAAGAAGGAGACCCGTCCCTGTCGTCACCGACCTAGGGCCATAAGGAAATGCCTCGGACACATACTTTATATATACAAAATGTGACCCTCAATTTGCTCTGCAACATGGCAAAAAAATTTTTTTGAACAGACGGGTGGTCTAGTGGTAAACGCACTGGACTCCCACCGAGAAGGCCCGGGTTCAATCCCCGGAACGGGGTATTGTTCCCTAAGAAATTATAGACTGTACAACGTCCCTAAGTTCCTCCAAGCTTTATAAATTGGGTATTCGATGCCCGGGACGCAAAATAAGGTACACAAAATATGTGACGTCACTCGCATATGGAGAGCAAGGTGTACTGGAACAAGAAATTGTGCATCGGTGTGTTTGCGATATTAAAAATGTGAATGATGGCAACCCAGTATACATTTACAAAATGGGTCTTCACGATGTCGAAAGACGAAAGGTCATCTACCTTCGGTTGCCGAACCAGTTGGCTAGGGCATCCTCCCGGAAGACATCAACACAACAATTAATTGTGGAAAAGATTAACTCAGCCAATATTAGATATAAGTCCCATGTATATGTAATATAAGGCACCGGCCCCAAGTTTGTTTTTGAATATAATTCGGTACTCGATTACCTCACAAATAGACGAATCAAAAAAATCAGTTAGGATTTATCCAATTTATGTAAGCAAACACGTTGGGCCCTAGTAGAAACTCAGTTTTAGGGTCCTGTCCTCACTGAGTTAAAGGGTTTCTAATGAAAAAATTGTTTCGCCATAAAACGGGAGACAGTCCTAGACCTTTCGATCAAACAAAATTTGAAAATCGGGAGAGATTTACTCGAGTTAAGTACAAAAAACATGTAGAGCGCTAGCAGAGACTCGTTTTTAGTGCCCTAGCTATATCCTAGTACCCAATCTCAAAAAAGTTTTTTCTATAAATAGTAGGGCTTTCATAGACCTAGAAAATATTTACTCGAGTTATGTACATAAAACACGAAGGGCCATAGCATAGACTAGTTCTTAGTGCCCTAGCTAAGCCCAAGGACTCAAATTAAAAAAGATTCTTCCATAAATTGTCGGCCATGCCTAGATCTTTCAAACAAAAAACTTTTTTTGAAAATCAAAAAGATTTACACGAGTTATGTACAAAAGACCAAAAACCACTTAAACGGCCCTAGCTTGGCGGCCCTTGGGCCGACAGTGCCCAGATTCAATCCAATAAAAGATATTTCGATAAACCTTTCAGGGAAAAAAAGTTTTGAAAATCGGTTGAGTTTTACTCAAGTTATCGGGTGACAGACGGACGGACGGACGGACATTTTTTTTTATTGCTGATTCGTCATCTAAGGACGATGATCGACGCTCCCTCCCTACTTCCGGGTCGAAATTGGGGTGGTTACAAACGTCGTGGTAAACGCATAAGACCCCTTTTCCAAGAACTTCATTCTTCGTACGGGTCTAACCACTCAAAAGACAGACCTCCTCTTCGGAACAAATTACAGACACTTGTCGGTCCCAAACATACAATGGAATATTTCAAAGGAATACAAAATGAAGAATTAGATACGGATATGTTACGATGATCTGACACAACAGGCTGACTTTAATGTCTAACTAGCTCGAATAGGTCTGGTAATTTACTATATATTATGTATAAATAGCTAGTCTCATCACTTTGTCGAGCGACGGTGATTGTTGTTAGAATTAAGAATCAACTTATCTCGAGCAGCGGCCCAGCGCTGTGTGGTAAGTGTGTTTTGCACAATTTTCACAGACTTGAGAGTAAAAAGGGGATCCAGGTGGACAACTACCATCGTTAGTGATGTCCGCTCACACTATATTGGGTATGTGCACATGCAATAGCTCTTGCTATGTCACGGTCACGGTCATACAAATTGTTCGAAGAACTCGCAGCTTGACTCTTAATTCCTTCTCAGCATTACTAAAATACACCCCTCCTGCATCTAGCCTTACCTTTAAAAGTCGCTCGCATTTCTGTTGGCTGAGAAGGTTGACATACTCTTGGAATGGAGTTGGCGACTAGAAAAATGTTGTTCAAAATATTTTCCATTACTTTCAGTAGACCGTCACTGTCATCAGGTTTCAACGATGGAGAAAAAGTGATACGTCTTTCATGCAGTTCCATTTGTACGCTAAGCAACGGTTGAACATCGTCAGTGTCAATAATTTCTGATTTTATGTAGAAAATGCTAGAACAAAAATTTTCTCCAGTGGACTCGAGAATGTGCTACCGCATAAAGAGGAGAACGTACCTGAGGTAAATGGAGTCGATGATGGTCTTTGAAATTAATTCATCGATGTACCGTTCATATGGTTCGAACAACTGTAAAGAATCTTGCGCTGCTCGTGACTTGAGAATATTGAACGAACTCTGGGTTGCCTGAATCGGTTTTTTTACCTAATGACAAAATTATCTACATTTCACTTTTTGTTTCTTTGGATTACCATAAACACCTTCACCTTGTTTCCCAGTTCTTCGGAGCGGTTGATAATAGATCGCGTCATTTTCATCTTTCCCTTCGCCAAGTTGTGGTTACATACCATCGGTTCACCATCTCCAGTGGTTTCAACATTGAAAAACAAATTAAAATTCTCGAGCATACTTTGCTGAATTATTTTCTTAGTTGTTTCAATTTGATCATTCTGGATCTTCATCTGGCTTTCCGCACCAACAACATCAAGACACAAGTTCCTATTATTGTCTTTTCGCTTATACATCGGCGTGCTACTCCATTCAGTAATACTTTTTAAGATTTTTTTAACATTTCCGTGTGAAGTTGTTATGTTTTTGTGTAATTTCTCTACGTTGTCGAAGATGTAGTTCAGATAGCCTGGTTCTTTAAAGAAAAATTTCTCAAAATGGTTGTTGGCTACGCATTTCTTAACACTAATTTCAACTCTTGAAAAGGAAACTTTATCTTTTCCTCATATTACGCTACGGCATGGCGTCGTCAGCCACTCAAAAACGTTTGAAACAAACTTATAAGGAAGTCGATCTTATTTTACAAAAATGACGTTAAGACTGTCCCTTGAAGATTATTTATATGATGAGTTGAAATTGAAACTGAAATCACAGCATAAATCTTCAGAATAAAACTTATCACAAATGTACACATACGAATTGTCAATAATAACAAACCACACCAACAACAACACTTTTCATGTTGAGTTGACGTTGATGTTTCTTTTGTTTGTTAAAACATAAAGTAACAAATACCACAAAAGGTACCTTGGGACTGAAGTTTTCTTATATCGTCAATTAAAAAAAAATTTGGGCTCAACCGGGATTTGAACCCGGGACATCTCGCACCCTAAGCGAAAATCATACCCTAGACCATTGAGCCACACAACAAAATATCGACGTTCACAATAAAAATAATCTCATCACACATGTCCGAAACACATTTTGTTCACTCGTTTATTAAAAACATAAAAAACATTAAAAACATAACCAAAGACCCGTACGTATCAGAATAGATATGGCAAATAGAACAAATCTTGCAAAAAGACTCGAACGTATCTTATAGACCTGTGCGCCGGTAAATATTTATCGGCGGCGGCGCAAGTTATTTTTTTAAATGTCGGCGGCGGCGCAAATCGGCGCTCGAAAATTAATCGACGGCGGCGATCGGCGCGCAAAATTTTGTTTTCGGCGGTAACGGCGGTGCACATAGACACAGGATAGTTGATCGGCGGTTGCGGTCGGAGGTGGCGGTCGGCGCGAAATTTGTCGATAAAATTGTGAAGAAAATACTTAAGAAATTTTTTTTAACAATTATTGCTTATCGATAAAAAATTTAATTTCTCACTCAGTATATGAATAAAATTATTTTGAAATAATATTAGTAGTAGTATTAGTAGTAGTATTAGAATTAAACACCAAATTTTGAAAAAAGTGAAATACCGATTGTTTATAACATCAAAACAAAAATTCTTAATTTTTCGTGGTGGTCAAAAGTTCTTTTTCGATCAAGTTTGTTTCAGCCAGTTAAGAGTGTAAGAACTGAAAATAAACAGAATTAAAGCGATTCTTCTTATTACGTAATAATTATATAATTTTAATATACAGATTTTTGTCAACCTGAACCTGACCTGAATAAAACAGGTCAACCTGAATAAGCAATTCAGGTTTCAGGTCATCTTCAACAACAATCAAGACGAAAAAACATCAGGTCGATCCTGACTTCGAGATATCAGGTTGGCCTGATGACATTTTGAATGTGAAAATCAGGATCAGGTTCAGTTTCAGGTCAATTTTGGGTTTTGACCTGACCTGAACCTGATCCAGGTTGACCTGACCTGTTCTGATCCTTAACTGAAGCATGACCTGTGCAAGTAATTTGTTACTTGGAGAAAAAATGTACCTACTGACAATTCACAAGATCTGAATTAAACAACAAAACGAAATTAAATCATTTAGCTTTAACAAACTTTTTTGACAAAGGCAAAGTGTAAGGGCTACCTACAATTTCTAATCTTAAAAAAATTATTTCTGTATAAAGAAAGTAACACATTTTTGTTTTTGATGAATTTCACAACTTTTTAGCCATACACATTTTCACAACCTTAATATTGAATAGTTTTTTGAACTGTTTCCCAGCAATGCGTGCGCGATGAAAATTGTAACTGGGAAAAAACCACGAAACCAATATTAAGGTTCTCGTAAGACTAAAAAGTTGTGAAATTCAATAAAAACAAAAGTGTGCTACTTCCTTATTTACTTCGAGTGTATGTGAAATTATAAAACATTTCGAAACGAAAAACATTCTGACATTCTTCGGCAGCGCCGGCGCACAGGTTAGTATCTTAATGTAGTAATAAGCAAACAATCCAACGTTTTATATTCTTTTATAACTATAAGAATTTCAAAGATCCACAGAAATTACCCAAGGTAATGTCAAAAGCCCTACCGAAGCACATCTCAGATCATTCAAATCTAGGAATGGTTATATCCAAGGATTTTTTCCAAAACCCCTGAAACACGTGTTCTCTAAAATTTTGTTCTATATACAACTTTGTCTTTGGAAGCAACCTTCTACCTCTTACAGTTCTAGAGATATGGATCATCCCTTCCAATTCTAGAAGTGGTCATATCCCAGGATTGTGGCACTTTTACCCAAAACCCTGAGACACGTGTTCTCTAAAATTTGATTCCCTTTGCCTTTGACAATGAATCTCCACATTGCTTAGCTAAGGAAATAAACACGAAAAACTGTTTTCGTATATGACCAAAAAACTCAATTTCGTCGATTCCATTGGTCTCGGTGCTCCGACCCCTGACCCGATTCCCACAAAAAATTTTCCCAATTTTCTGACATCAAATCCTTTCATTTGACACCAACATGAGCAATTTACGTGCTATACTTGCTGAGATATTTGCGAAAAAGCTTCACCGGACGGACGGACGGACATTTTTTTTATTGTTGATTCTTATATTTTTTTTAAGGTGTATCATAAACATATGTTTCCAAATTTAGGCGATAATAAATGCATCCCCTAACTGCCACCTAGATCTACCCCATGTTACATTAAAATTGTTTGTAGTAAACGTATAGGACCTTCGTACGGGTCCAAAAAGTGAAAGGTGCGTGCTTTATGGACTCTATGTCTCTATGTAGGTATACTACCAGTCGACGTCTGCTTATAATGAAGATGTGTTTCTTTGCAAAAAATATCAAAGTAAGTTGAATAGCAAAATTTCTTACGTTACACTCATAACAAACCATATGAGAATGTGTTTCAAGAGAAAAAAATCAACATTTCATTGCAACGTCAGAACAGACATTCTTGCGGAATGCTTTGAAATAATTAAAAAGAAAATTGGGCTCAACCGGGATTTGAACCCGGGACCTCTCGCACCCAAAGCGAGAATCATACCCCTAGACCATTGAGCCGCCTGAGATAACGTAAGAATTGATTTATCTCACCTTTTATGTAAGTACCTTGATATTTTTGTTGAACTTTGTTTTCGTATTTTTCTATGGATTTAGATGAACGAATACAGGAAGCAGCGGGAAAGAGTTTCTTAGAGTCACAAAAGAGTTATAAAAGGAATTTTACATTTCTACTGTAGTCAAAAGTAAACTTTTTGATTAGAAATTAAGTTTGTTATAAAATTTTCACAAAAAAAATCATTTAAAAATGGCATTTATTCGTATTAAACGCGTTTACATAAGAATGCATGCATGGTGAATGACTATTTAACCACAGTTACCAATAACATATTATAATTCGACAGCAAAAGTGACGACCTGCGATTAAGCGGTAAAATTTCTTTCGCCGTTTATCATGAGTAGTAACGGATAATTTGTGTCCTAAAATATATTCAGAATAAATCTTATCACTTTGTCACCTCTTTAAATGGGAAGATTTCGACATTGTGTTTTCGCTGAATATCTTTGTCAGGAGATCAGCCCTAAACCCAAGGCTGGTCTCAATCGTCAGCCCTTAATATTTATCAACGCCGGAGTGTACCACCTGGTTGGAACATTTGGTCTACTGATATTGATGATTTCGACATGATTTTTTTTTTGCTTTATCAATTAATATCTTTGCCGGGATATCAGTCCTAAACTCAAGATTGGTCTCAATCGTCAGCCCTTAATATTTCCTAAGAGCCAAAATGCACTCCTCGTTGAAAAAATGTGGCTAGTGACATAAATGATGATTTCGACATGCTTTTTTGCGTTTTTGTTGAATATTTTTGGTAAGACGTCAGCCCTAAACTCAAGATTGGTCTCAATCGTCAGCCCTTAATTAGCCCCTTGGGAATAGCTCGAGAGCTGTCTACAAATAATGACCAGAGAGTAGAAAACACATTTTACATGATTCGACCCATTCAACCATTAAATGCTAGAGTCCAGTAACAGCCCTAAACTTGGAAGTTGCAGCCCCGTTCAGCCCTTAACCAGCCCCTTTCGTTTTGAACCCCCCCAAAAAAAATTAAGGGGGTGGGATTACAGCGACATGTACCTTAGTCGATTTGGACAGAAATCGAGCATAAAAAATAAGAAGAAAAGCGTCAATAAAGGCAACACAATTCCTTTTTGATTTCAGATTTTTGTAAACATCAAGGCAATTTTCAAATGGTTCATCAATTTTGAACAAAAACTTCATTTTAACATGAGGCGGGGGTATAGGCGATCACATAATAAACAAAAATTTATACTTGTCCAATTGTCTTACCTTTACTATGACTTAATTTAAATGAAAATTCAAAAGACACAAAGTACTTCTTATAAAAAATTATTTCGAGTCCAATAACACAAAAAGATAGGAAAAAAATTTTTTTTAATGATTCATAAGAAAAATGAAAAATGTAAAATTCTTGGGGTAAATTTTGCTGATATTACCTTTCATTTAAATAAAAAAATATTGTATGCTACTCAAGACATAGAAAAACTACATCTGTCAAGTGAGTTCTTTAGTGAGGTTATATAACTGTCAATCTAAAACATAAAAATACTCCTTTGACGCCTCCACTTTAATTAGACACATGATCTTGTGCTACGAAAGGTGAAAACAGTTTCATTTATGTAATAAATAGGTTCAATCAAAACAAGCGAACAAATTAAAACATGTAGTGATCGGTATTACCCACTGATCGACATTACCCCCGCCTCCCCTAAGTGCAAATTTTATTTCATTTTAATTAATGTCTTAATTTAGCGCCAAAACTCACCAAAGCAGCTTGCGAAACCGTCTATAAAACTGCCTTCAAAGTGTCTCTCAATCACCTTCAAGCCCTTCAAACCGTCTCTCAACCGCCTTCAAACAGCCTCTCAACTGCCTTCAATCAGTCGCTAAAACAGTCGACGACTAGTCGTTGAAGGCGCCTTCAGAAGTGCATTTTGAGGGCGTCGATTTGAAAGTCGTCGAACTTAATTTGAGTTTTAGGAAAAGCTTTTCGCATTTCTTGCATGTAAATTGAAAAAATTACAGTATTGCATACCGATCTAACGAGTTGTCGCAATAAAACTAATATCTTTTGGAGAAAATTATTATTTATTAATCGTTCGATCATCACGGGATCGACTGTTTTCAATTACATCGTGTTTCGTAATTTTCGTCGAAAGATATTTGTTGAGAGGCTGTTTGAAGGCGGTTGAGAGACGGTTTGAAGGCGGTTGAAAGACGGTTTGAAGGCGATTGAGATATACTTTGAAGGCTGTTTTATAGAGATGGTTTCGCAAGCTGCTTTGGTGAGTTTTGGCGTTAAATTTAGACATTAATTCCAATGAAATAAAATTTGCACTTATGTTAATTGAAGTTTTTGTTCAAAATTGATGAAGCATTTGAAAATTGTTCTGATGTTTACAAAAATCTGAAATCAAAAAGCCATTCTGTTTCCTTAATTGACGCTTTTCTTCTTATTTTTTATGCTCGATTTCTGTCCAAATCGACTATATCATATAATCTCATTGGTTTTTGGATTTTGGCAAAATTTCTGAAATGTTTTTTGAACAATGTTATTCGCAGACCATTGGAGAATCGGCCAAAAATCAATTGCCAATATCCTCGACACCCTTAAGAAAGGATAAATTTTACGCTAAGAAAAAAGTAAAAGTAGAACTTGGAAGTGGTCAATGAATATTCCAATTTTAACTTTCATAATTGAAAAGCAAATCATCCATATGAAAAGGCCCTTTCCTGCAGTCTCCTGCTTTTTATGAAAATTGAACGTAAACATAGACGACCCTTTGGAAACGTTTCGACGACTTCGACGACGGTCGACCACTGTTTTAGATACTGTTTCGGCGACTGCCGACGACTGTTTCAGATACACATCTTAAGTAGTGTGTGTCTCACAAGATGCTTAGACGACCGTTTTAGCGACATTTCTAAAGTAGTGTATGTTGCATATACAGTTTGAATCTTTGTGTGACAAAATGCATGTCGTTGTCGAAGATGTAGTTCAGATAGCTTGGTTCTTTAAAGAAAAAGTTCTCAAAATTGTTGTTGGCTATGCATTTCTTAACTCTTGAAAAGGAAACTTTATCTTTTCCTCATAATACGCTACGACATAGCGTCGGCAGCGACTCAAAAAAAACTTTTGGAACAAACTTAGTCGATCTTATTTTACAAAAGTGACGTGAAAACTATCTCATGAATAATTATTTATATGATGAGTTGAAATTGAAACTGAAATCACAGCATAAATTAATATTCAGAATAAAACTTATCACAAATGCATACACACACGACTTGTCAAACAATAACAAACCATACCAACAACAACATTTTTCATGTTGAGTTGACGTTGATGTTTCTTTTGTTTGTTAAAACTTAACGTAACAAATACCACAAAACGTACTTTGGGACTGAATTTTTCTTGCATCGTCAATTAAAAAAAAATTTTGGGCTCAACCGGGATTTGAACCCGGGACCTCTCGCACCCTAAGCGAAAATCATACCCCTAGACCATTGAGCCACACAACAAAATATCGACGTTAACAATAAAAACAATCTCATCACACATATCCGAAACACATTTTGTCAATTCGTTTATATGTTAAAAAAAGTGAAAGGTGCGTGCTTTATGGACTCTATGTTTCTATGTAGGTATACTACTTGTCGACGTCTGCTTATAATGAAGACGTGTTTCTTTGCAAAAAATGTCAAGGTACATAAAAGGTATGATAAATCAATTTTTACGTTATCTCACGCGGCTCAATGGTCTAGGGGTATGATTCTCGCTTTGGGTGCGAGAGGTCCCAGGTTCAAATCCCGGTTGAGCCCAAAATTCTTTTTTAATTGACGATGCAAGAAAAGTTCAGTCCCAAAGTACCTTTTGTGGTATTTTTTTAATTTCAAAGCATTCCGCAAGAATGTCTGTTGTGACGTTGCAATGAAATATTGAATAGCAAAATTTTTTACGTCACACTCATAACAAACCATGTGAGAAAAAAATCAACATTTAAAGACATAGTTTTGACAAACCAGCAAGTGTCAGTTTCGTTCCATTTGCTGAGGAAGCAGCGGGAAAGGGTTTTCTATAGTCACAAAAGGGCCATAAAACGAATTCTACATTTCAGTTGTCGTCAAAAGTAAACTTTTTTGTAGAAATGAAGTTTGTTCAACACTTTCAGAAAAAATATAAGAAGAAGAAACCATTTATTTACATATTAAAATACAAATAAAAGGAGCTGCCCTTGTAACAAAGGTTGCTTAAGAAAAGACAGCGTATCCATCTATCATTTAAGACAATCGTCATTCTGATATCACAGTCGGTTCGAATATTTAAGTTTATAATTTGTCATAACAAATGTTAATCGTAAATATGTTGATTTATAATATGAATTATTTTTACTAACATGATGTTACTAAAATGATTGACAATATGGTCGCGTTCGTCCATTCGACGTAAGCGACCGTAAATTCAAAAAGAAGGAACCATAGTCTTTGAATGTTTTGAAATCGATGTTTACGGCTTTCAGTTTTTCACGCTTTTAAAAAATGTTTCTTTAGAACAAACAAATTTAGTGCCAAGCCACACCACATGAACGAAATTCGACTTTTGGAAAGCCCAACAGATGTTTACTGCCTGGAAATTTTCTTCTTGTAATTGGCTGATATTAAACTCCATTGGTCTGTGTTACATGCATTTTGTCACACAAACATTCAAATTGTGTGTGTAAATGTGTATCTAAAACAGTTGCTAAAACGGTCGTCTAAGCATCTTGTGAGACACATGACACACACTACTTAAGAAGTGTATCTGAAACAGTCGCCGAAACAGTATCTAAAACAGTCGCTAACGACGGTCGTCGACGACCGTCTCCAAAGGGTCGTCTATGTTTACGTTCAGTTTTCATAAAAAGTCGCAAAACTAAAAATATTTCTTGGTTAATATTTCAACATTAGAATGGTATTAATCGAGTTTCCACTGATTGAAAACCGATGGGTCCAAAGTAAAAATATCAACTGATGGTTTATGCAAAACTAGGGATGGGAACTTCTCAAAATTATCGGTATCGATAATTAGAGGAAATTATCGATAGTTGATTATCAAAATGATTATCTATAATTTGATAATTATCGATAATTATCAAATTATCGATAGTCAAAAAGTTATCGATAATTATCAAATTATCGATATTTATCAAATTATCGATACTTATCAAATTATCGATACTTATCAAATTATCAATAATTATCAAATTATCGATAATTGATTGAGAGCATCAAAATTTTACATTTTCATTCGATGGAGAACTTAATTTTAAGCAAATGGATTACAGCCCCTAAATTTTATTTCTATTGATTATTAACATAACTTAATAGTTATCGAAAATTTATACTTATCAATAATTTTACAATTACAATTTGACAATTATCGATAAATTGATAATTATCGATAATTTAATAAGTATCGATAATTTGATAACGATTTTTATATATATTGTGATAATTATCGATAACTATCAATTATCGATAATTATCAATTATCGATAATAATTTTGATAAAAGAATATAAAGAACCATATCGATAATTATCGATAATTGATTATCAATTTTATTATCGCCCATTCCTATGCAAAACAAGCGATCCCGTGCACATCTTCGCGGGAACGACTCTTCTCTCACAGTTACCAAAGTATTTTTTTTCTTCATACCCATCCGTCCAACCCAACCCTTTGGAGACGGTCGTCGACGACTGTCTTTAGAGACTGTTTTGAAGAACTGTCGGCGACTGTTTTGGAGACTGCTTTGACGACTGTTCCAGATACACTTCTAAAGTTGTGTGTGTCTCAAAAGACTGTTTAGACGACCGTTTTAGATACATATTTCTAAAGTAGTGTGCGTTGCATACATGCAGTTTATTTGTATGTGACAAAATGCATGGACCAAGGCCAATGGAGGTTAGCATCAGCTTATTACTTGGAATTTTTTTTCCGGCAATAAACATTTGTTCAGTTTCAAAATGTCGTATGTCGCTCATTAGGTGTGGCTTGGCACTAAATATTTATAATATAAAAAAAAACAATGGAAAACTAAAATCTGTAAATATCGATTTTAAAACATTCGAAAACCGTTTCCTTCTTTTTGAATTTATGGTTGCTGTTTTAAATGATTTTTTTTGTGAAAAAAACTTTATTTCTTATCAAAAAGTTTACTTTTGACTACAGTAGAAATGTAAAATTCGTTTTATAACTTTTTTGTGACTGTTAGAAACTCTTTCCCGCTGCTTCCTGCATTCGTTCATCTAAATCCATAGAAAAATACGAAAAAAAAGTTCAACAAAAATATCAAGGTACTTACATAAAAGGTAAGATAAATCAATTCTTACGTTATTTCAAGCGGCTCAATGGTCTAGGGGTATGATTCTCGCTTCGGGTGCGGGAGGTCCCGGGTTCAAATCCCAGTTGAGCCCGATTTTTTTAATTATTTCAAAGCATTCCGCAAGTATGGTATGTCTGTTGTGACGTTGCAGTGACCTTAAAAGTGTCACATATTTGTAAAAAATTTCGCAAACGGCATACCTAGGATCCTATTTTCATTTTTTCGAAGAAATATGGGAAAATATACGGAGTATATTCCGCATAAACCGCATATTTCGTGTATTTCGCATATATTTTTATAAATTTGACAGAATTGTCAAATCGATGGATCTTCTATTTTTTTCACGATTATTGATCCAAAAATTACGCCGGATGAAGATATTTCTAATGAAATCCAAAGATCTGATGCTTCCGAAGCGAGAGACAGTTCGCTGAAAAAAATTGTTTTTGTTTCTGAGCCACGATTGACGAAAACACGTGCTTTGGTTGCTTTAACCTACAAGCTGAATAGATTTATTGTTCAATTGCGGTGTAGAAACAAAAACAATTTCTTCCAGCTAATGTAAAACAACAAAAACCCTTTTAAAAGGGAAATGTGACGCAAGTCCTTCTTCCTCCTTCCAAAACAACTGATATCAATTTGGGGTGACGCTTAAAGCTTTGAAACGCAAAAATTCTTTTGGAATGTTCTCATTTTTGATTAAAAAATGCGTCACAAATGCCGGACCCCCCAATGTTATAGTTTTTCTGTTCTTTCAGCTTTCACAACGCAAAAATTTGTCATTATGTATGGCGTATTTTTGAACAGGAAATCAAATTTTTGCGTATGACAGCTGAAAGCGTAGAAAAATTATATGCAGGATTATGTCCGATCCCGTCATTTTACCCATTTCTCCCCCATTTGTCAACCGATTTTGATGTGTGGGTGCTTCCTGAAATCAGGAAAAATGCCACTATGTGTTAGTAAATCTTTTCCATAAAAAACAAAGTGTCTGTTAGTCTTGGGACCGTCCGATACTTTACTGCACCTAACAATATGACACATATAAATAACTGATTTATTGACGGCAACTGTATAATGTATTCTACGTAACTTTTTTATGTCCGCTACTGTTGTTCAGTTGAATAGGAATAGACATCAAGAGACAATTAATGGCATGATCGGCTTGTCTCACTTAGGTACATTAATTGTTACATGTTGATGCACACGACACTTTTTTTAAAAAATATTTGCGAAATCACGACAATTTCATGCTGCGTATCTCAAATACCCCTTGAGCCAAACCCATCTCAAATACCCCCAACCTAAGAAGTGACGGTAGTGTTGGTTGAGCGATCGAGGAGTTTTGGGTACATTTAGCATCACTAAAATTTACATATTCAATGTGTACACATTTTCCTTAATTACACTGAGAGATACGCTATCGAAATTAAGTCTACTTTATGCCATCACGATGTTTTATTGCGCTGGGGAGGAGTTTGTTCCATGCGTTGACAGGAACGACGCGAAGTCAACGTGCAGGTTCACCCTCTTTCCTTGTTCTGTGTATGATTGATAGTACCGATGAAAATTCGCACAGTTGTACGTAAAGACCGATCCCCTGACGGTTTTTATATAGAACTTATGAAGGGATTCCGTAAAGGAAAATTTGGAGATTTTCACTCGAGCTGAGGCACTGTTACGTCACACTAATGTGACCCTAAGGTTCTCTCCTCTGGAACTCGTCAGTCAATGGCAAGCGGAGAAGAGAATTATTCTA
>WJQU01003069.1:0-24166 GCA_029228625.1 Pseudolycoriella hygida
ACGCAGTCTCTTTATGATTCCAGTATTGCGGGATAATACTTTGCCAATATTGTTAATATGTTCACCCCAGTTAACGAATTCATCTAAAGTAAGGCCTAGACATTTGACAGAAGTGGTCATTTCAATTGTAACACCATTGAAGGTCAAATCAGGAATATCAAAGATCTTTGTGTGTGGTTTTCGTAAATGAACTAATTTCGTTTTCTTTAAGCTTTAAGCTTATTCAACCGAAAATACTCAGCAATAATGACCATGTGTGATGTACATCTGTGATGTAAGGATTGTAAGTATATTTTAAATTGGATATTCGTTCAGGAGACATAATCGATAGAGTGGCAGCTGGAGCATGGTTTTTCGAGTTTCGGTGGTGAAAGTTTTTCGCATATATTTCGGCAAATACGGTTCGGATCGTCAGGACCAAAATTTGTTGTTATAAACTTGTTTGATCGCGACGAGAGTTTCAGTCTAAGTGTGGTTTAATCGAGCTCTTGAACACAACTGACTTCTTTTCTTAGTCAAATTATCTTAATAACGAAAGATCGGTAACACCAAAAGGGACGTGACCAACAATATATTCTAACAGTAAGCAATAATAATTAAATAGCATAATGTGAGGGCAAGCGTTCATATGCCTATATGAACGCTTGTTCAAAAAAATAGTACATTATGCACCGCTGTTCAGGATGCTCTATTTTGACGATTTGGAGGTTATTTTCCGAGCCGAAGGCGTGGGAAATAATCCAAATCGTCAAAATAAACCATCCTGGACAGCGGTGCATATATAGTTTTATCTATCGAGAGCAATATATCGAGTTAAACAGTTTTGCCCTAGGGAATTAAGTACGAGATTATTGCTCTAGATAGATAAAATTCATTAGTTTCAAAATTAATTGTTTAGTTACCGATAACATAACGATTTAGAACTAGAACAATGTTGTCATTGTATGTAACATTGTATTCAATGAGATTGAAAATAGAGATGAAACATATGCAAAGACCCATACGTAAAGCCTTCACGTGAGAAAAGCCTCGATGTACCAAACTCTTACTATTATCATAAATGTAATGCGCATCAGAATGCATAGTCAAGTTCTTTTAGAACTATCAGAATTTAAACGACTCTCAGAAATTACCCAAAGTAATGTCGAAAGTCCTTCCGAAGTACATTTTCTGAACTCTGACACCAATCACGCGTTGTCTAATATTCTTATCCCTCTGAGTTTTAGAAGTGGCTGAATCTCAGGATTGGGAGGATCGGGAAGACCCTGAAACACGTGTTCGATAACATTTAATTCTCTATAACTTTGCCTTTTGAAGCAACTTTTTGTCTGTCATAGTTCTTGCTATATCAATCATCCCTACCAATTCTAGAAGTGGCTAAATCTCAAGATTTGGACGTTTCTGGGGAAAACCCTGAAACACATGTTCGCTAAAATTTAATTCTCAACAACTTTGCTATTGGAAGCAACTTTCCATCTGTCATAGTTCTTGAGATATGACTCATCTCTACCAATTCTATAAATGGCTAAATGTCGAGATTGGGAGGTTTCTAGGGAAAATCCTGAAACTTGTGTTTGCTCAAATTTATTTCTCTACAACTTTGCCTTTCGTAGCAACTTTCTATCTGTCATAGTTCTTGATACATGAATCATCCCTACCATTTCTAGAAGTGGCTAAATCTCGGGAGTGGAACGTTTCTGGGCAAAACCCTGAAACTCGTTCGCTAAAATTTAATTCTCTACAACTTTGCCATTGGAAGCAACTTTCCATCTGTCATAGTTCTTGAGATATGACTCATTCCTCCCAACCCTAGTAGTGGCTAGATCTCAGGATCGGGACGTTTCTGGGGAAAACCCTGAAACACGTGTTCGCTAAAATCTAGTTCTCAACAACTTTGCTATTGGAAGCAACTTTCCATCTGTCATAGTTCTTGATATATGATGACCATGGGACATATGCATCTTGCAGCGAAAAAAAATTCAGGGTGATCGGTGCAGTCGTTTCGAAAAAAAAAGTGGAGACGGACAATTTTTAAAATATTGGATGTGTGGGAGCCCCGAATTTGTAGTAAACGTATAGGACCTTCGTACTTCGTACGGGTCCAATGATCTCATCAAGTCAGGGGTGTGTAAGTAAAGACTCACATACCAATAACGACAACTTACAGAATTCTGATTAAATACGCTCTACCTCACTCCGTTTCGAAGTTTTCTGAAAAAATTCAAAGGAACACCTATTTCTAATTTCCAAAATAAAACAAAAAGAAAAAATTATTTTCTGAACGAGAAAGGTTAGAATGCTGTCAAAAGTTCATAAAGCGGCAAGTTTCACTGACGAATTTTCGTATCTGTTGGAAATTGGATGCGCACTACTAGTTTTGATAGCACCAAAAAATATAACAGTTGTTTCCGAACAATTTAGATTTATTGTTCTTATCGGAGCTTCAAAATCTATCAATTAAAACAAGGACAATAAAAATTGTTGACTTTGAAACGACAGCCATTAATTATAAGGGGCTGTTCACAAATGACGTCAAGCTTTTTTTCGGGATTTTGGACCCCCCCCCCCCAAACGTTGTGTCACATTTTCAGATACCCTAATAAAGAAAATATTATTATTGTGGTTTTACTCAAAAATTTAAGGATAATGGATCTGACGCTTCAACTGAATCGACTCTCATACAAAATGAATCCTTAACAGTCACAATATTCGTATTACTTTCTTCTGGTACATCGCTGCGTCTGGGTTTCTCAAGATCGGTTTGGTTGGGCAGTAGTAGACATATTAACATTCCATTAATAACTTATTCACTTCTTCGTTGCTGCAGGGTTAGGTGCGAATCAAAATGTCAAAATGTGCTGATAGTGTTTTTGTTGATTGACTATCCGATGTCAGAAGCCGTGACGTCACAATTCAGTGTACCCCCCCCCCCTCCCCCCGTTCGATTTTGTCACGTTCTGCTAGACACCCCCCTCTTCCTAGAGCGTTACGTCATTTGTGAACAGTGAACAGCCCCTAATTTGTGACCGATTACACAAATTTTTATCAAGTGTACAATATAGCTTCTTTATCCAATCGATGAATATATATTTAAATCTTCCGGTTGAAAACGTCAAAAAACAAAAAAGGTATGGAGTATTTAGCACTCAAATCAGTGTTGCCCAGCAGTATCTGAACGCACTCTAAAGGAATTCAGTAATAAAATACAAACAATTCTTGTACTAAATAATCGCAGATCTTTAGTCAAATAGGTTTTTGTGAATAGAAATCATAGGAAAACGATTATTTTTGCGTTCAAATGCAGGCTACAAATTCGACAATGAACCATTCCACTTAAATTAATCATCGGAGTCAGATGAATTTGACTCAGACAGACGGAGATCTTCGTCTAACATATTAATGTGATTTGATTGTGTTTTGATGGTTGATTTTTCATTATCTTCTGAGTCCGAACCGCTTCCACTCGAGTCCGAATCGGATGATGTATCGGATGAACTGAGTAAACCTACTTCACTTCCGTGCGTTGACTGTAATAATGGTAATTGTTGAGATTGATGGTGATTGTTGTGGTGGTAATTGTGGCTGTTGTTATTTGAGCCAATAACAGAAGTACTATTTCCTATGATATTGGATTGAAAACTATTCATTCCTGTGGACTGAGCCGAATGATGATGAGTCTGTTGGTACAAATTTGGTGGTTGATAAAGTTGTTGTGGTTGTTGATACGATGACTGTTCTGTTGCGGTTACAGGTAGCGTTGTGCTGCTGCTATTTTGCGGCACTATTGGAATATCATCCAGTTCAATCATTGGAATACTTGGCAAGGTAGATTGAGTGTTGTTTGCATTCCAGCTGAAAAAAAAAGATCAATTTCTTTTTCCTCGTAAAACAAAATGTTTTTAGACTGAAACTTACGCTGGCGCCTGTTGTGGGCTTTTATGATGTTGGTACGATGGTGAACCCTGAATGGGTGAATGCCTTTGGACGAAACTACCGATAGCATTTTTACGAACCCCTGTCGATACTTTCGTTTTCGATACTGTTCGTTGTGTGCTATTTTCTAAAGATGCTCGCTGTGGCAACATTGATGGCTGGGGGGAAATCACTTTGTTTGTGTTCTCACTTCGAGTTTTTTTTACTTGAATATTCGTGTTCAATTTTTCTAATGTTATTTCCCCAGTTACTTTATCAATTATTAGTACACATTCTTTTGTATAACTTCGTTGGTTTCCTTTGAAAACCGTTTTAGGCACTCCAGAGGTATCTGAAAACAACATGATACGATGTACGATGAGTCATTGCTTTTCTTATAAATGAGACATAATATTCAACAATCTGTTAAATTGCAAGAGAAGCTCATTTCTTTAACAAAACAACTAAATCGAGTGCTACTTGCTTTTTAACATTGCACAATCAACAACAATACACTTACCTAAGTGTGGCACAGATACAGTAACTTGATTGTTTGAACTACAGTCCACAGTGGCCACTTTCGAGAGATCCAAACTTGTTGGTTTGAAATCATCTAAAATAATCAAAGTAGAGTAATAATGCCGAATTTTTAAAACTTCAAAGTCTTACATTTCAACGTGTGAAATGATGTGGACGTCCTTGAGTTATTGCCATTAAATGACGACCCCAATTTCAATTCTCTAACATCACTACCAAGGTTCAGTCTATCTTCCATTGTTTCTTTTAGTATGCAAACGCAATCTGTAAACAATAATTAGTATGGTAAATGCAGTGTGTTCAAAGGCATAAGAAGTTTCACATTAGATCCACCAAATCATTCAACATCAACATATGGAAAACTTTCACAATTTCTAACCTCCAAATATTTTCAAAGAAAACATTTCTTACCAAAAATATTATTGTACACTTTTTCTTAACAAATTTAACATACAAACTAACAATATTTTATGTTAAATATCGGTTCCCATCAAAATGAAATTTCATGGCGAGAACGATCTTTTATTTGTTTCAGGACTTGTTCGTCAATCAGCAGTTATTGCTGCCATTTTCCAAAGGAAAAGTCGATGTCAAAATTTTTTTGTGTACGTAAACTAACAAAAATGACAGAATATGGGTCGTATGCACACAAACGCTTTCACACACATGGCTTTATAATAGAAGAATTCACCACTTCACACATGGAGGTACGGGAAATTAATGAAAAAACAAGATTTTTCCTAAATTTTTTTAAATTTATACGCTTTTATATTGTTTATAAAATTTATTGAACTAAAAGTTTTAAGGAACCCCTAATTTCACTATCTCAAGTAAACTGAAACTATACAATCTCGTGGTTTTTTATTGGTTGTACAATTTTGGCCGTTTCGCAGTTTTGCCAATACAAAAAAACATTGATAACAGAGATAATCTTAAAATCAACTGAATTGTGAGAGCAAATATTTTAAAACTACCCGAATAATTACGTTGGTTTTGAATTAGAAGTCATTAGAAGTCGTAATGTTCTAAGGCAGTTTTGAAGATACGAAGGAAATATTTACAAAACAGCATAAAACATCTATCGTTTTTCTGTTTAGTTTTTTCAGGCCTCTCAGGTTTATGACAAATTGCGAGGAAATTGGGTAGCTTGGATGAAATTTCCGGGGTCATCACGCAACCTTCCAATGTCAAATTTCATCCTATTTCCTAAGAAAAACCGAGTACTAGGAAATAGGATAAAATTTGATGTAATTTGGACGATTGGTTCTGAAGATATGTTAAAATGAAGCAAGGTGTAGGAGGTTCGGTAGGAAAATTTTCTCATGAAATTTCATAGAAAATTTCTTTAAATCTACTGTATTCACTTCCTCCAAAAAGTATCTAAATTTTCACTGATTCAGACATGTGATACCTAGTTGGAAAAGTCTAGACGAAATCTAGGATGTAGCATGAAATTTGACAATTTTTGTAGTGCTGTAGAGCTACAGAAAAAGGTGAATTTTGCCGAAAATTTCCTAAAATTTCATTTAAAAGTTGCCCAATCTTATTGATAGAGGCCTCGTTGGAAAGATCTTGACTAACTCTAGGAAATAGGATAAAATTTGAAGAAATTTTATACTATTGAAGAAGAATATTTGCATAAAAGCACCTAAAATGTCAAATTCGACCCAAATTTCAACGAAAAATGGTCAAATCTCAACATATGGAGGCTATTTAAAAAGATCTTGTTAAGTTCTACCAAACTGTATCTTTGAGAAAATTTGGCCTCACCAAAAAAAACTTTACGAGACTATTAGTAAAAAAGCACCAAAATGGCTACAAACGAAAATTTTATACAAAAAACCGATTCATTGGAGAGCTCTAGTCAAGACGAAACAGTTATGCAGTTAAAATTGAAGAAATGTGAGGATCACGAACGGCAAGAACTACAGAGTAGCGCTAAAAATAACATTTTCGACGACGAAATGTGGATTGTTGAAAAATATAATCGTAATGTAGAAAAATTGATAAAATGTGGATCTACTGCGCTAACTGGACTAACACACTCAAGAACATGAACAATTTAGGGACTTTTTGCGAAAAAAGGAAAGTTTTTACAAATAGAGGCCTTGAAGGTCTAGTTAATATCAATCAAATATCATCAGATTTGACAAACCTGAAAAAACCAATCAGAAAAATCCGACATATTCTATATGCTGTTTTGTAAATATTTCCTTCGTATCTTCAAAACTGCCTTAGAGCATCACGAGCTTCTAATGAAGATATTCAAAAGCAACGTAATTATTCGTTCAGGTAGTTTTAAAACTATTTGCTCTCAAAATTCAGCTGATTTTAAGATTATCTCTGTCTTCAATGTTTTTTTGCAATGACAAAACTCCGAAACGGATAAAATTGTACATCCAATAAAAAAGCACGAGATTCGAAAGTTTCAGTTTACTAGAGATAATGAAATTAAGGGTTCCTTAAAACTTATAGTTCAATAAATTTTATGAACAATATAAAAGCGAATACCAACTCATGAATGAAGTTTTCAACAAAAATTTCTCAAAAATTTACAAATTATAAAACAAACTAAGAAAACATTAAAAATTTAGGAAAAATTTTGTTTTTTCACTAATTTCCCGCACCTCCCATCTGCAAAAATTTACGTGGGGTTTGGTCAGGTGTGAGCGGCTAATGTGGTATGATCGGGACCTGTTAAGATCTGTCACGCGCCGGATGGCAGAACTTAAATTTGCACTGGGAATTTATGGATGAAAAGTTTTTGATTTTGAGCACGAGGGTGTAAAAATTTACATCGAATTTACACGATTATTTGGAGTTTTAGAATGTCGTCAGTTTGTTATAGGATTCGGCAATGTAATATCGGGTAGAAATATACAAAAGATACGTCATTAGGTAGCGGTGTATCAGCAAACTGATTATATTTATTTCACATATAATATTCAGAGGACTAAAGATAGTACCACGAGGGTGTCACTTACTATAAAAATCTACATCGAATTTACAAAATTTTTTGGAGTTTTTGAATTTCGTCTACATTTTATAGATTCCGTTTTTTAATTTTCAGTTTGTTATAGAATTCGGCAACATCGACAAATTTGCGTTGCATGGCCGAATCCGAGTTACAAATCGATTGTTTCCTCTTCGGCAATAATGAATTATGAATGAATATTGGATGAATAAGTGACATCTGAGTTTGAGTCCAGGGCCCTGAAACGGAGTATCTACTCTAGCGATTAAGGCTCAACTTGTTTTTTCTACATGAATCGGATAAGTCGGTTTAGAACCTTTGAAGTTATTTCCGAAAAAGTGGTCAAAGGCTTGGCTTTTTGTTGATTGGTGAAATTTTTTGACTGATATATCTGTGAAATTGGAACGGAAATCTTTCTTCAAGGTTTTGAATGAAAGATGTGGACAGTGGACTTCAGAAAATCACAAAAATAATTTGGTAAAAATCGGATGAGTGATTCGGGCTCTAGGGTCCTCAGAGTGGGCCCAAATCATGCTACACAACTCTAGACGATATTTGGTGTTTTCAGTGAATACGTTTTTAATGATGAGGTTTTTTGTGCAGTGTTGTAGAGGAAAAAAAGGCAAAATTTTTTGTCCGTGCAAGTATGGGTCCGAGGCCTCTCCTCAGATTAACTTTTCGGTCCCAAATCAGAACTTCGACCTTCGTATGTACATCAAGAGCTGGTGCCTGTGCACGATTCCAGGTGAGGTCGAAACTCTTGTGGTGGAAGTGCAAAAGAGCCCTTGTTTCAGATTTTCGTGCAATGTTTCTATTGGGGGTGGGACTAATGAGGTGAGGTGGAAAGAGGGTGTTATTGAGTAAATTCTAAAAAGTAAACGTTAAAAATAGATATTCTTAAGAAATTCGCGCCAGGAACAAGCTCAGTTATGTTTATTTTATTATTGCCAAATATTTCGAACACTATGGATCAAGCGCCTATTTCACATATTGGCCACAAAACAGCCGAGGGCGCTCCAAGTTTCAACTGTTCCGTCGGTGACAAAACATTAAATTTGTATCAAAGAAATTCGTTTTTTACGAATTATTCATTTTGTGTTTTGTATAAAGCGGACCAAGTGAGTTATTTTAAAGTAACATTGAAGAACTTGCATCGTCATTCATTTGGTCCGCTTAATTAAATACAGAAAATGATTAATTCACAAAAAACGATGTTTCCCCATACAAATTTAATGTTTTGTCCCCGACGAAACAGTTGAAACTTATGTAGTATTGCCTGATCAGACTGAGGCAAGACTTGATCTATTCGTGGTCATCTTTAGTTGCATCTGAAATCAATAAAAATTCTAATTAGAAACGGTCTCACAAATACATCAATTTGGAAAAACTTAAGATTTCTGGTCAGGTGTGGGAGGGGGATGGTAGGTAGTGGTAATGATTGGGGACCACCCCACCACCAATAATCAGTAGTCATTTGGCGGCGGTCACCTCTCTCCTCTCCTCTCTCTCCTCATTTCCTATCTTTCTCCACTCTTCCAACACCATTTAACCACTCATCTAGCCCTATTCAGCCTTACTAAGCCCTACCCAGCACTTCCCGACAATTCCTAGTACCAAAAAAATTAAAAAAAAGAAAAAAATTGTTTTTGTTTTCCCTTCCCATTCTCTCCAGAGAGGTGACCGCCGCCAAATGACTACTGATTATTGGTGGTGGGGTGGTCCCCAATCATTACCACTACCTACCACCCCCCTCCCACACCTGACCAGAAATCTTAAGTTTTTCCGAAAAAAATGTCAACAAAAATGTAAAACACATGTAAGGGACACATACGCATCAGAATAGATGTGGCAAACAGAGTTGATATTACGGAAAGACTCGAAATACGTAAATATTCCCTTAACTCTTAAGTGTATGAAATGACGTTCACATTGGAAATTGCCGAAAGAACAAAAACCCGTCTGAAGCGACTGTGTAAAAAAAACCCTTCCCGAAGCACAAAATTGACCCCAAAATAGACACCTCAATTTTCTCTACAACATAGCAAAAAGCCATTTTTTAGGCTCGGGCCGACCTAGGGCCATAAGAAAATGTCTCGGACACATACGTCCAAGACAAAAATGTTTTACTCAATTTGCTCTGCTTTTGAATATAAAACTCGGTTACCTCTCAAATAGAAAAAGAATCAACAGAATCGGTTAGGATTTATCCGATTTATGTAAACAAAAACGTTGGGCCTTAGTAGAAGCTCAGTTTTAGAGTTCTGGCTGAGTCCAAGGATTTCTAATCAAAAAACTTTTTACCATAAAATATGAGACAGTCCTAGACCTTTCGATTAAAAAAAAATGAAAAACAGAAGAGATTTACTCAAGTTATGTACAAAAAGCATGCAGGCGTAGGGCCATAGCAGTTTCTTCTACAAGTTGTTGGACTTTCATAGATATGTAGATTAAAAAACAATTATGGCCCTAGCAAAGACTCCCTTTTGGTGCCCTAGCTAAGTGCAATTACTCAAACCCAAAAAAGTTTCTTCCCTAAATTTACGGCCGTGCACATATCTTTCAAAAAAAATTTACGAAAATCGGAAGTCCAAGGGCTCAAAATCAAGAGAGTTTTTCGCATAAATTGTCGGCCATGCCCAGATCCTTCAAGCAATTTTTTTTTTTGAAAATCGGAAAAGATTTACTTGTGTTATGTACAAAAGACCATAAACCACATAAACGGCCCTAGCTCCCATAAAAGTTTTTCGATTACCTTTCAGGAAAAAAAATAATTTTTAAAAATCGGTTGAGTTTTACTCGAGTTAAACGGACGGACGGACCTTATTTATTGCTGATTCTTCATCTAAACACCATGATCGATGCTCCCCTACTACCGGATCGAAATTCGGCTGGTTACAAACGTCGCACAGTGGGTTAAGCGGTTAAACAATTTTGACATAAGTTCTAAAATTTTGCTGTAATTACTCTATCCCTGCGAATTATTGTGTGATGAATAAAAAGTGGCTCTGTCACTCTTACAAAATTGACATAAGTTTGTCTCGTTTACTCTCTTAACCCATCACGCGTGATGGATTCTAAATCCATTTTTAGTTCATTTTATTTTCACTGGGTAGTGACACTTTGACATTTTGAAAGTTCAAGAATCCCACTCCAGTTTTGAAGAATTTCTCTATATATTGAGCGTCAAACTGTAAGAATTCCATAATGAAAAAAATCATAACTTCAATTCTTAATACTTTTTTGTGCTCTTTAGTTCATGAAGATACATCATTAAATACATAATCAAAATACACAATCAAAACGTTACAGAAATAGGTGGAAAAGGTGATTTAGTACAACTTTATGGTCGTTTTTATATAATTTTCGGCGTCCAATATAAAGGGAAGTTCGTCAAAACCGGAGTGGGATTCTTGAATTTTTAAAATGACAAATTTTTTCCATTCTTTTCCAGTAATCTGTATATCTATCTGTGTATCTATAGAGTAATTACCGCAAAATTATAGAACTTATGTCAAAATATTTCAGCAGTACTAGATTTATGAACACTAAGATAGCCGTTGTGGTCGTGGTAAACGCAGTAGACCCTTTTTCGATGAACTTCGTTCTTCGTACGGGTCTAAAAAAGTCCAAGTTTAGTGAGATCAAATGCTTTCATTTAAATCCAAAATGAACAATTTCCGTGCTATACTTGTTGAGATATTTGCGAAGACCCTCGAAAGCACATGTTTTTGCTCACTTCTTCGACCATATCTTCAGAACTACCCCAATTACCCAAATAATTTCGATTTCAAAATCTGACATCCTTTTTTATTGCCGCAGCTAAGTCCAAGGGCCCAAACTCAAAAATTTTTTTTCCATAAATTGTCGGTTAAAATAAGATAGATTTGATAGATCATAAATGTTTCTAATTCTTGAAAATCAACTTTGACGATTGATTTCATAAAAATGACCAAATGCAACGAAATTGCTGAGATCGACAACGCGCATAATTGCTATTGTATTTCCACACTTTAAATCTTCTAATTAAAAATTCTAATCGTAAATTCTAAAAAAATGAAAGATTCGAGAACGCATCAGAATAGATGTGGTAAAAATAGATGTTGTAAGTAAATATTGCCTTAATTCTTTCAATTAGTACGTCCACATTAAATTAGATTGGAAATTGCCGAACGGGCGAAATTGACAAAGGTCCGAAGCAACGAACGGGGTAAAAACCTCTCCACGAAAATCTCAAAATTTCAAAAACAAATTTTGAAACAAATTTTCAATTGATTTTTTTTTTCGCACTAGGGCCAATCTTAAAACCGAACTAGAGCACTTAGGAGAGGCCTCTGACCCCTCTGACCCATACATACACAACATTTGGACGCAAAAGAAACCCACCTATGAGGCTTTGTCGTAAATCTACTATAATTTCATTATTTTAGTACCAATAAACGAAACTAAACTATTGATAGCAAAAAAATTTTGCAAAAGTTTACCAATCTTGTAAAACTTGTGAAATTTTACAAAATTCTTCGCAAGGAATAGGCGGTCTAACCATGCACTCCATGGATGTAGACATTTGTGTTGTTACAAATGATGAAATTATGATGAACCCCTCGTTACGAATATAAAACATAATTATTGAGATAATTACAATATAATGCTCCGATTTTGACACGTGACCTATGCAGTTGGGTTTAATACACACGTCATCTGGTTAACTCTTCCTAATTATTATTATTATTATGGTACTAATGCTGATAAAAGGTAGCATTATGAAAGGTGATTTTGAAGATGTAACCAATAAATGTTCAAACACGTGTGTGATTGACGTGTTTACGTTCAACTGTTTAATACGTAAATTAAATTTTATAACGTATTTTTTACAGTCAACTATTAATAAGTAAAAGGAAACTTACCTTTAAAATAGATAAGAAGTATGCTGTCTACACCACTGTCTTCTAAAAAAAGAGATCGCATATTATGTGCTTTATAATCGAGTCACCACATTGTATCGATCTCCTTCATTCATGATACTTTTTATCAAATGATGAATAAAGGATCTTGTGTGCATTTTAAAAAAATCTGAATGGTCTTGTTAAAAGGATTTAATCTGATCATGATGCACATATTAATGCCTTGTAGTTGAATGTCGAATTCCATTATTATTATGTTTCTGTCAATATTGTGTGTGCTCAAAACAAATGTCATAGGACCGTTAAGAGGGTGTCACTATTTTATCCAAAACATACAATGCAGTGATTTTTGCGATTATTGCCAAGGAAGAAACAATAGATTAAGCTTTTTGTCAATGTCCAAGTTTCAAATGTTTTTCATGAAAATTAGAGAAAATTTCTAAAAGGTAGAACTGTAATTTCAATTTATCGATTTGCAGCTGTATTTATTTGGCCGAATTTTATACAAGCTGAAAATTAAAAAACGGTATCAAATGAAGACGAAATTCAAAAACACCAAAAAATCTGTGTAAATTTGTTACACAAAAAGAGTGGAGGTTAAGGAAACGCCAGCAGAGTGAATTTATGCTTTAATTTATTTTTTCAAAAATTAACATCTGATACAATAGACCGCTTCAGTTTTGCATTTTTCCCTGCGTTACAATCGAATTTCGTGCGGTATGTTCCTAAAATCTGCTCACAAACGGCACAATGTGCACAATTCCACCAGCGCAACCATTGGAAGAGATATTTTACCGTTAATATTTGTAACGTTTTGAGAGTTTTAGAGCGGGACGAGGACGCTTTCTCTCTAGTTGGAATAGACCGGGTTTTGCTCCCATCAGACTCAAATGTCCTATGTTCTGTGTTTTCTAAATTTGCATCGGCCAGATTTAGTCGAGAATGATAAAAAAGTTTTTTTCTCTGTTTTCTTTTAGTTTCTGCGTATCGCTAAAAATTGATTCGTGGAATGCACACTTTTCACATAACGATACGCTTTGTTAATAACGATATTTGGCAGATCGCTTAAAGCGCTCTTTGCTAACCATTGCCGGCCTGAAAAGGACACAAAAACTGCACCACTTTTCCTCGTTAAAAAGTTTTTTGAGATATTAGTCATTCTAGCATAATTAGGAAAAGTTTAACTCCATTTAATGAAGTCATGGAAGCCTTCGATCATTAGATAATCTTGCTTAATTGAACTGATTCGCCTGTCTTAGAAAGATTTCTAGATTCATTTCTGGAAAAGTAATGCTCACCGCATTAGCGCGTCAGTGTCATTGTTAGCATGTGGTTCGCATAATGGATTCAAATTTCAATTCATTAATTTTGTTTTACGTTTCTTTCATTTTTTAAACCGAAATATGCCCCCTTTACAGGTATCAATATCATTACAAAATTTTTAATGAAAAACCAACTCTTAATTGCAATTTTGTATAACAGGCAAAGAGGATATCACACAGTCTATTCAACATATTGCGATGTCGAGGGTATAACTTTCTACGCACCATTAAATTTATTGAGGATATCGAGATATCGTAAGTTTTGTTAAATTATGCGCCTTCTGTGCTTAATTTTTGTTTAATTATACATTTTTTATCATTCTCGACTAAATATGGCCGATGTAAATTTAGAAGATGAGTACTGCCCTACAACGCATGAAAAACCAACCTAGCGACGAGATTTTGTGAGAGAAAATATATGAAAATCTCTCATCTGATAACGTCGCTAAGTTTTTTATGCGTTGTAGGGCAGAGTAACTTAGGACATTTTTGTTGGTAGAACGAATGAGTTTTTTAAATTTTCTCTCAATTTTTAATGCACGATTGTCCAATATTCCAAACAAAACACTCAGTGCAGAGCATACTTATCAATATGCGGTGTACTTGATTTCGAATCAATGGTTTTGATTATTGATTTTTTGAACTTTTTAGATACATATGAAGATATGGAGTTCTTGGAAAAGGCGTCTATTGCGTTTACCACGACTTTTGTAACCAGCCAGCTCAGTGAGTTTTTCGTTTTAGGCTTTGAATTAGAGATACATGCAAAAAACCGTCTGTCCGTCACAATTCGTGTAAAACGCAACCAATTTTCAAAATCTTTTTTTCCCTGAAAGGTTTGTTTATGAAATTAAATCTGGGTATTCTCGGACCAAGGGCCACCGAGCTAGGGCCGCTTAAGTGGTTTAAGGTCTTTTTTAACATAACTCAAATAAATCTTCAAAATTTTTTTAGTCGAAAGATCTAGTAATGTCTCACATTTTAAGGAAAAAAATATTTTGATTATGAGCCCTTGGACTAGACAGGACCCTACAACTAAGTCTCTACTGGGCCCAACGTGTTTTTTCTGAATAAATTATCGTAAATCGTTTTTTTTTTCCTGAACGATAACCAAAAAATTGGTCAAAAAGGTGGTTTTTTGTAGGTTGGTGATTTGATTTAATATCTCTGCGAAATTAGAACGAAAATCATTCTTCTTCGCGAACCTCAGAAAATCACGTAAAATTACCTTAATGAAAATCGGTTGAGTGGTTCGGGTTGTAGGGCTACGCGACCCTGGACGATATTTGGTGCTTTGGTGAATATTCCTTTAATAATGAAGTTTTTTGTGCAAATATTCGCGATTTTCACACTAAACAGATGACACTATTTTCTATGTAGAAAATCGGACATAAGTATGTTGAAATAGCGCTCACTACTCATTCATGTCGCCACTTTCTACGTGTAAAGTCGGACATAAGTATGTTCTATTTTTTCCGACACGTGTCGCACCCTTCGTTGCAAATCGCCAATAATAGCCTAATTTCAACATCGGTATCGGTATCGTTGGATTTAGGATTGCATTTGAGGAATTTGAAAGAATGAGATAAGAAATAAGCGAAACGAAAAATCGCTAAAACTGTCAAAATTTTCGTCTAAAACTGGTCCAATTTCAACAAAAAGACATGTTCGAACGGAGTTCACGTTCTCTTGGATAGCGAGTAAACGAGTGGCTATTATTCCTCAATTCAACCAGGAATTAGGAATTTCGTTACCAAGTGGTTTCGCAGTTTGCCAATACATAGCTTTCCTTTTAGCGTTGAATCACTTGCAACAGTACTCTTCTCGGTCGACAGAAATGAAACAATATTTGAAATAATTGTTTTGAGCTGTTGATTTTATTAAATTAAAAAATATTTATTTACCTCTATTTTAATATCGATTACAAGTGTGCAATAATTCATTTATGGTTTCATAGAGATGCTATTAGTTTACATTATCGTTTATAAGAGAGTAGGACTTCATTTTTACAACTCTATACAGCTTTTGAATTTTTGGTAAATTTTATTTACAAAAATTTTTTCTAGTTCAAAATAATGTTCAGCATTAACAAAATTTTAATCATTTCAATACACTAAAATTTTCATCGTTTCTATTCTTAAGGACAGTCTTTGCAGTTCCTTTTCCATATCCTATAAGTATAGGAACAATGTAATGTTGTGGTGTATTCTTATTTGAAAAAACCTATCCATCGATCTTTCTGGTCATATAGCCTTAAAGTAGTTTTGCAATTTTATAAAATGTTTAATGTAAGTTTGATGAAATTAATATAGATCTAGAAAAGGTGTTCGCCTATACTTTACCGATTTTTCTTTGAGGCGCCTAATCTTTTCATTGAGGAGTCGAATGTATTTCGTGAGATATTCTTTCGGCGGTTAGATGATGAAGAAACGACACTGTTCAATAAATAAAGTATTTGATACAATAGTTAGCCTAGGCGGAATCGCAACACATTTTTAAAGACAGGCAATGACTATTGATCATGAATCCATACGTATTTTGCATTCCTTGTTAAGAAATTCAACTTCCTTCTATTTAGACCAGATTACGAATATATCAGCCGTTTTTTTTTTTTAATTGACGTTTTAAGGGTACCGACCGAGCGATTTACGAGTAGAGAATTTTCGTCGTGTAAAGGCTTTTCCAAGCAGTCACTGCGCGGAAGCTTCGAAAGATACGTTATAGGTGTCTTCAGAGAAAATGTCAGGGATAGTCCAAAGTTTATTTTCTCTGAACATTCATCACAAATCGAGTATGTAACAACTGCAGGTCATCAAAGTTGGATTTGTGGTTCACAGCTATGAATGAGTCAACTTTGAACTTACATACAAGGAAACTTTTACAGTGGTATGATATTGAGTAAAAGCTTATTTTATCCTAGAATTTCACGAGGAATCCGAAAATGAGCTCAGAATTGAGCTTGGAGTGCAAAATTTTCATTTTTTTCACATTTTAGAGGAAAAACGCCCCAGCAGAAATTGTAAACTAATAAATAATTCGTACATTTTTGTAACATTTGGCCTCAATTCTCATAAAAAGTATTTTTTGCGTCGAAAAACAATTTTTTTTCCTTTTTCGAAGTTCAAACAATATCTTGTGGGTCCAAACGTGAAGAAACAGCAGTTTTCATCCCAGTTGGCACTTAAAGCTTAACCAAATTCGATATTTGAAGCGCACATGTCTGAATCCATTTTAAACGCTTATCTCGTTCCATTTTCTTCGAAATGACACCCTATGCGTCGGTCTGCGCCGGTTCGGGCAATAGCAGGCTACAGAAAAGGAACTTGGATGCACACGTCCCGGGTGTTAGGCCAAAGGGTAGAACAAAGGGTTGATCCAATTAAATCAGATTTAGAAGTTAGGAGACTTTCTCTGGGCGAACAAACCATATTCTTGGCCGGCAGAAGGTAGAAGGGCACAAAGACCGAAAGGTACGAATAGTCTATAAAGTTTGAGGATGATGATGAGAAAAATCTGAGAATTTTAAGTATTTTATATTAAAAAAAATTGAATTTATTGAAAGATGAGACACAAATCCATCTTGCGTCAGAAGCGGATTTTGCTTGTTTGTATTTCGTCATTTAAAACGTTACGCGAATGCAAAGTCGGTTAAAATCCCATGCACAAGATTCAGATGGCACCAAATCCATTACAAAAAATTCTGAGAAATTTTTTTTCAATATCTGTCAGGACACGATAACTCAACCGATTTTCAAAAACTTTTTTTCCCTGAAAGGTAATCATTTTGGGATTGAATCTGGGCACTGTTGGCCCAAGGGCCAATGAGCTAGGGCCGTTTAAGTGGTTTTTGGTCTTTTGTACATAACTCGAGTAAATCTTCTCCGATTTTTATAGTTTTTTTTTTTGTTTGAAAGGACTGGGCATGCCTCAGAACGTATGGAAGAAACTTCTTATCCGATTTTCAAAATCTTTTTTTTTTTCTGAAAGATAATCAGAAAATTGATTACGGAATTGAATTTGGGCAAAATCGGTTGAAAACTTTCGAAGCTACGGTCGAAAAAGTGATGAAAAACGTGGTTTGTTGAAGGTTGGTTGAACTTTTTCACTTATATCACTGCGAAATTAGAACAGAATTCGCTCTTCAAGATTTTGAATGAAAGATATGGACATCAAAAAATCACGAAAATTAAATTAGTGAAAATCTGTCGAGTGGTTCGGCCTCTGCTAAATGCTCTAGGTCGATTCTAAATTCTGGGCCTATTTTAAGGTGTTCGAATGCTTATTCGAATGAGAATGACGTCGACGCATAGGTCGTTAGAACATTCTAGATTTTTATACTTTCTCATTATACCATTCGTAGATTATAAGTTTATGTGTCCGTATTGTTAAAAGGACTTGCAAATTCTTCTCAGTGCAGTCAACATGTCGTTGACTTGCACTATTAATAAAAAATAAATGTGAACGCTTAACAAAGGAACTGTATTTCATTCCAACATAAGGACTAGGAAAAATTTTTTGCGTCGTTGCTTCGGACGGGTTTTTCAATATTGCCCTTTCGGCAATTTCCATTTCAATATAATGAGAACGTAATTGCACATACTTAAGAGTTAAGGCAATATTTACTTAGATACGTTCGAGCCTTTTCGTAAAATCAACTCTGTTTGCCGCATCTATTCTGATACGTATCGGTCCCTTCATATGTTTTAATATCATTACTCGGTATGACTTTGGCGAAGCAGCTAATGAAATATATTTTCTAATACCAAGCGCAGTCCTCTTCCTGGACCCCAGCTTTTTTGCGTTTTCACATCCAATTGGGCTGTACTAAAATTCCGCTAGGGAGTCTGTCCCTTTTAGCTTGCAGGAGAATACTTCCCGCCTCCCCTGACCCCCTTTTGAGGGGCCCACTTCCTTGTTTCATCTTACCTCCTTTAGACGCTGCTTTTCTAATACAACTACACATTCGCTTTCAATGCCACTTAACCAAATACCAATTTTATGACATTCGGATGTGGTGAGGTCGGAGTTCGGATATTGAGCGATCAGTTTTTTAATGAAAAAATTAGTATGTGAATCGTTCTTCAGTTACGATGTCGCTGCGAATTAATCTTTCTTCAGAACTCTGATCCCGCCCTGAGAACCCGTTCCTCGCTCGCGGGTCATTGACTGGTTTTCCACCAAGAGTATACTGGTTCAATTTCAATTCTGTATAGGGTACTTCTTCAATTTGTAGCATGAAGTAACGTTCCCGAGCATACCCAAGCCTTCAAAAATAGTTGTGGTGTTTGGTGTCCACAAAGAACCGCACACAAGAATGACATGTATGACGTCCCCCATGTACGATCTCGGTTTATGATACACCACGTTCATGGGGCTTGTTTAGAATAAGTATAAGTTGTGGCCAGTTCTAGCCTGATGTATCGTTGTGTGTGTGGTTTATGAAGGTCGGTGAAATTTTTTGGCTTATATCTTTGCGAAATTCGCACTGAAATCACTATTCAAAGTTTTGAATAAAAGATCTTAACTTCGAGAAATCACTAAAATTATTCTGTGGAAATTGGTTGAGTGATTCGAACTGTGGGGTCCTTAGTGTGGGTCCAACTCACGATATTCGACCCTTCACAATATTTGGTGCTTTTTCATGAATATTCCTTTAATGATGAGGTTTCTCGTGCAGTGTTAATAGCGAAAAAAAGGCGCACGTTTCTGTATGGGTCAGTATGGGTCAGAGGCCTCTCCTAAGTGCTCTAGGTCGGTTCTACGATCCGCCCTAGTCCAAAAATTTGTTTGCCTCAAATCTGGATGCCTCAAAATCCGGACGATTTCATTTTATAATTTATTTCACATTGACATGTTTTTCTTGCGTTTTTTAAAGGGGCTCTGCCGCTTCGCCTGCGGCGAGCTTTAATATGCCTGCGACGGGCTAGGTTTCACCCTGCAAACGGCCTTACCTGCATTGGGCTCGCCCCAAAACCCCGCTAAAAGCTTTGCCCATTATACCCCGCAAGGGGTGATATTCCTCCGCTTTTCTTGTTTATGGCCTGCTGCGCTATTTTTCCAACAAACAAGTTTTCGAAAGTATAATATAAATTTCATCTAAATCTCATTTTGACTAATCATCAAGCGGTTCAGCTACACATATGCAAACATAACTTTATTTTATATAACGTTTTATTTTATCGGTATTTTGTCCGGATTTCTTCCTGAATTATCCGAATTTAGAGGCATTCTGATTTTGTATCATCCGGATTTTTTCGTCCGAATTTGGAGGGACCGGATTTTGTGCGTCTGGCTTTTGAAGTGCCATCGTTATCACTGTTTCTTTTGATTCCGGTCCGTTGTCAATACCTGTTGAAAATAGCATTTAATTTTCCTGCCTATAGATCGAGCTTGTAACTTTATGTCGAGGGCGACTCCACCTGACTTTGGGTGACGACATGCTGTGTTGGCGGAGTAAAGTATGCAATATTTACAACGAGAGTACGCACTAAATCACCGCCTGTCACCGAAACTCAGGTGGCGTTGCGATTTTTTCGTCTAAGAACTAATTAGCCAAATACGATCTACAGTGCAATTTTACTTATCTCGATATATCTGTTCTCGATAGGTAAAATAGCATGCACCTTTCGCCAGGTTGCTATTCTGACGTGTGGGTATTTTCGCCCACGCCTTCGGCTAGGGTCCCATCGTCCCACTTATCACAATAACAAATTTGGCTAGAGGAGCATAATCCACTATATATTTTGCGGTCCTTCACTTGGAATTAATGGAAACGTGGTTTCTTAACTTTATAGAAAAGTCTATATTGGACATTTTACCGTTATTTTATAACATAGAAGCGTAATATGCGCATTTGGAAAATGTTTCCATTTTCATTTGATTCATGCTGAAAAATTTATTTAAAAAAGAATCCAACTAGAAATCGATATTTTACAATGTTGATATGATGAAATTGCTGGACGACATTTCGAATGAATCTAACAAATGAAAATGTTTCAATTAATAAAAAATAAATAATTTAAACAAAAATGATTTAATTGGTGAATTAAAACGAATCAATTGATTAGAATCATAAATGTTGATAATCATTAATATCGTATATCGGCATTGAACCCATAACGCTGTGCAAGTGCGAATATGCAACAGCTGATAATGGTGGCATCTGCGTCAAAGTTTTTCCATGTGCCGTCACATTTCCATGAGCCGATGACAAATTGCTAGTGGATGATGCCATCAATGATGCGCTAATTGGTTGTTGATTACTACTTAAATTTAATTGCAAATGTTGCGTGGATTGTGTACTAATTGAGGTGTTCGATTGTTGTTGTGTTGTGCTGTTGCTGCTGTGCATCATATCCATTTCAGAGTCACTGGATGAATCGAGATGCTGTTTTTCGGAACCGCCGACACTGGAAAATTAATATGAAATATGAGCTATTTTTACGTTTACAAATTAGTATAAATAGAAGATGTTTCTGACAAATTGCTTGTTATTAGTAAAATCCATCCGACGTGATATCAGTTCCAATTAAATCGAACGTACTGCCATTCAATCTAATTCACTTAACTGTGCACCGCATTAAAAGTATGTAGTATCTCCCTAAAATCAAAAATCCTTAGAGCATTCATCTGTACCCACTGCTTAAAACATTGCACATGAAAAAAAATATATACGCAATGATAAATACTTAAAGTATTTATGTAATTTTTCCTTGATGAAACTAGGTGAGGGCTTTTCTCTGCTTGTCGATATAAATACATGGTGGCTATCAGAGCCTAATTTTGAGAAAATTTGAGAAATTTTTCTCAAATTTTCTTTATAATCTTCAAAGATTTATAAAAATATTGATGCATATGATGTATTTTACTCATGTATTCTAGGCTCGTGCAAAAACAGTAAGTGAACAAAGGCTGTCCACAAAGAGGCGTACTGTAACTTATTCTATGGAATATGGTAATAGATGATCGCAACAGCTCAACAGAGTCGGCTATAATACAGAAGGCTTCGAAGACGACATTGTCATTTTTTGAAAGGAAAGTTCGAAGAAACGTTAAATTTTATGATGAAATCCGCCTTACGCATTGTCATAAATGGTGCAATGAAAATGCCCTTACAATCAACCCACAAAAAACTAGACTCGTACTATATACAAATAACAATAAAAGCAGAAAACTTAATCTTCCCAAAATTAGTTGAGAAAGGTTAAAATTGGCTGGCCAAGTGAAATTACTTGGATATATACTAGATAAAAAACTAACCTGGAACAGGCACATAGAAGATAGAATAAAAAAGCAACCAGAATCTTATGGCAATCTAGAACAGCTTTTGGCATGACTATTCTATGGATGTCACACATTATTATTATTATTATTATTATGGTATGGCGTATGATTTTATTTCGCCTCAAAATCGTACAAATAAATAATAAAACTTGATTAATGAAATGAAAATGAAGTCAGAACAAAAAATACGATCAGGATAATACACACAACTACAATCGCAAGTTCTTAATCCACGTTATAGCGTTTTCCGTCAAGTTAATTATGTCCTTAACGTCCTCGTTGAATTTGTAAAGTGGACCATCCAAGAGCAACGACTTATGAATTTTTGTTCCCTCATCATTTTGATGATGCTTTTTGAGTGTAGGTGGGGAGTTCCTGTCGACGGTTCATGTCCTATAAATCTTTTTAGCGCCCCAGATCTAGCTAGTTTATCAGCTTTTTCGTTGTCTGGTATGCCATTATGTCCTGGCACCCAAATGACGTCTGTGGCTATTTGTGCAGATTGAGAGCCTACTTCCTCGTAATACTCTATCCTTGCCTAAGTGACTACATTCTATGATTGCTCTGATTTCCGCAGTTCTTTTCTTCGACGAATGGGTGGCGGCGCTATGTTGCTTAAAGCCGACAGCCAGAATAGGGGAGTTGAATGGACTGCACCAGTAATAAGTCACATGGTTTTGTTTAATTCGACGTCAATTTTCGATGCGTGAACGCTGTTAAGCCATGTCGTACAACAATATTTGGCGCACGAGTATACGAGTCCCAATGCAGAAATTATCAGACATGTCGCTGTTGCTCACCACGATGTGCCGGCTAATTTTTTCATGAGATTATTCCTGGTTCCTAATTTCGCTTGCAGTTTGTCCGCATGTTTAGCATAATTAAGTGAGCGATCTAGTTTCGACGAGGAAACTCCACTCCACCTTATCACGATGTGCTCAACACTGAAAAATGTCGAAGACTAGAAGACATACAAATTCAAATCCGGATGGAACCCTGAGAAAACTTTCGACTATGGTTTACAAAAGAGGTCCAACTATGAGACCTAATCGTAATCAATTTGTAAATTAATGTTATAAAATTGATGCCAATAAATGAAACTAACTAACTTACTCAAAAAAGTGTTCTATATTAGGTGTTTTATTGCCAATAAAGGCATCCTAGAATTATTAACATTATTATTAACTAAGGGCTAACTGTTCAATAAGAATACACTTTACATCGCGATTCTTATTAATTTTACTCGTATTTTAACTTGTTTGAAAGTATTTTTCATTGTAATAAAAATTAGGGAAAACGTTTTCTCAAAAATAGCCCCTGGTGGCTATATTTATTTGATTTTCAACACACAATTCATGTTTCGTACGAAAATTTATTGGTTTTGAAATTTTGATATCTTTAACACAATGTTTATCGTCTCCTGGGACTGATGAAAATTTTAGTGTTAAATAAATTATGTGAAATATATGGTGAGTTAAACTCAACAACGTTGATATTTCCGGGATAAGTGAAGCATTTTTTATAGTTTCTTTAAGTGAGTGGTAATTATTTCGCTAGATTTTTCAATTTTTTCAAAATTAAATCATTTTGATATTTCAACTTCTTTCATCCGCTGACTTTAGCCGCCGTCTGTCGACCAGTTTGAAATTGCTTAAGCCGGCTGTCAGGCTTCTTGATCACAAAAAGGCTGTTGTGGACCCTTTAACAGCCAAAAGAGTGATGTTCATTCTCGATCAATTTAAACTTTTGTCAAACTGCTTGTAATTTGTATATTTTCTATAGAAATACAAGCCTTATTACAAGCAAATTACTCAATTTTCAACTAAAACTGATCCAATTTCAACAAATGATGATTCCGTTTAAAGGTCTCATCAAGATCTTCAAAGCAGTATGAATAATGATGGAATTGAGTACAAATGAACGGACATGTCTACAAAATGTAGCATGAAAAGATCAATATTTGAAGTAAGGGAAAACAAATTTTTAGAAGGGAGATTTCGTCAAAGCGAAGTAAAATATGTAAATTTTATGCCGTGGCGAGGCTCATTCGTGTGTTTGCGGAGAACTTATCGATTCGAACGGTCACCATGCTTTATCATGCAAGTTGTCGAAACGAAAGTATTCTAGACATTCTGAGATAAGCTACGTTTTTTCATCGGCACTAAGAACAGCGGGCTTTCCAAATAAAGTAGAGCCACACAGTTTGTCTCGACGAGATGTCAAGCGTCCCGACGGCT
>WJQU01003070.1:0-25000 GCA_029228625.1 Pseudolycoriella hygida
GTGAGCTATACTTCACGGTCAACTTTATTTCCCAGTCTTCCTGAATAATTTTTTTTTTCCGCATATTTACTTTCAAATTTTAAATTCAGGCATAAATTCCCCTTCGGCGACTTTTTACTTTTTCTTCACGCTAGGTTGGATGCCTTTCCCAAGTTTAGTTTTCGGACCCAAAGTTTCTCGTCATCCTCGACACCGACTTTATGCGAACGCGTTCTCTTATTTAGATTCCAAAACGAAAAATTAGCCAACTACCGGATCGAAATTCGACTAGTTACAAACGTATGATAAATCCATAAGACCCCTTTTCGAAGCACTTCCTCCTTCGTACGGGCCTAAACATGACACATGAATGGACATGGATAAATCAAAGATATTTTATTTCAATTTTATTGAGGGGTCTGCGAACACGTTGCTCACAAATAGAATTGCCTGGCAGTGCTAAGTGCGTGAGATGGGTGGGTAAAAATAATCCTTTTTTTAATTAGAAAATTCTTCAAGAAGATTCTCCCGTGATTTTCACTAATTTTTACGGTGTAAAAAATCACCTTTTTTCTGCAGTTCTTTTTCCGTTATTTCCTTTCAAAATTTTTGATAAACATCGACCGGATATAAATCCATAATGACCATTAGTTTCACCCTTTTCCGATGCTAGCACGTTCAAGGTGATTACATTGATTAGAAAAGTCATAAAGTGATTTTTTACAACTCTTTGTTTGGGGAGGGTGAGACTATTACATTCGTATGATATATTGGTATGGTTCACATAATTATAGCGTTGAATGGAATTATTATTTATTGCAGATGTTTGAATACAATACATTTTGATGGTTAGATTTGATTAGTGTGATGTGACCGTTAATTAGTGTTTGTATTTTTTTAATTCTGTATTTCATGTATTATTCATTGTAAAAATAATACAATGTGACACGGGGAGAAGAGAGATCAATAAAATCGAAAAAATTAGACGTCATTCATGGATGGTCTCATAGCCCTACAATGTAAAATACCAATGGAATATGTAGGTATCGAGAAGCTAGAGAAGATTCACTGGTTTCCGTCGTAAAAATGTGATATATAAATCCACTGAATGTTTTGCGAAATACAGATCGTACGGGTATGAATTAAGCTCTATGTGTTAAGTTTTGCTTAAGTTTACATCTGCACCAACCGAAAATGAACAAACGGTAAAAATTTACATCGGCTCTCCATCTTCACACTGAAACTTGATTTGCAATATACTATTTCCCATATCATGAGCGCGCAGTAGCAATGCATCTGTGACGCAAGTCCACATACGAACAAAAAATTAAGAAAATGTTTTTCCTAGACTGTGGCTCCACATCTAAGTTTTAACTTTCCCCTCTTGTGACTTAAGCCTCCGCAAAATATTATTCCTTTTTAAAGCATGTTTTCTATGTGTGTGTGTGTTATTGAATGCATATGGTTCGAAATTCGTTGAAAATCTTCGCTGATTTTCTCTAAGTTTTTTTTTCTTATGACTGCAGAAGTGCCGTAGCGCTAAACTTTTTTGTAATGGAATAGTGTCACCGTATAAAGTATTTGCAAGCATCCTGTTCGGCAGGCTTGTAGTGTATGCGGAAGAAGTGATTGGGGAATACCAAGGCGGTTTTAAGGAAGGAAGATCAACCACAACTCACCATCAGACAAATAATGGAGAAAGCTTATGAATACAACATCACGATACATCAACTTTTTGTGGATTTCAAGCAGGCGTATGACTCGCTGGATAGAATGGCTTTCTTTGCAATCATGGAGGAGTTCGGAATACCGATGAAACTGATACGACTTACAAAGGTGACACTGAAGGACACGAGATGCAGGATCCTGATGCAAAACACGCTATCTGACACCTTTACTATTGAAACCGGATTCAATCAAGGAGACCCCCTATATACCCTTCTGTTCAACTTAACACTTGAGAAGGTAGCTGGAGCGCTGTCGATTAATTGGCACGAAACTATTTTTAATACAGCTTTCGCGGACGACACGGACCTCTTGGGAAGAGGAACGATTAAAGTGAAAGAAAGTCTGGTGGAGATGAACGAGGCGGCCAGAAAAGTTGGACTGATTATTGATGAGGAAAAAACAAAATACCTCGTACTCGAAAGAAGCCAAAGGTCAAGGATCGGACAAAACTTGACCATGAATGAGTACAATTTTGAGGTTGTTCAGTCTTTCAAATATATCGGGTCCATTGTCAACGTCACCAGTGATCTAGATGAAGAACTTAAGACTCGGACAGTGCAAGCGAGCAGGTGCTTTTACGCATTGAAACATATTTTCAAAAGCAACTCCTAAACACCAGCACGAGATATCGTTTATACAAGACACTAGTCAGTAGCGTTGCCACATACGCCAGCGAAACCTGGACTTTAACATTAAATCAAGAAAGCAGGCTGATATGCTTCGAAAGAAAAATTCAACGCTCAATCTGTGGACCAATCAAAGATATGTGGAGGATTAGGACGAATAGAGGACTCGTGGAAAGTTTTGGACCAGAAACGATTATCGGATGATTAAATCAGCACGGCTAAGATGGGCGGGTCGTGTGATCCGAAGGGCAGATGATAGAGTAGCCAAAAAAGTCTTCACGAACCAGATCGAGGGCTCACGCACTAGAGGTAGACCGAAGAAAAAATGGATCGATTGTGTGGAAAGTGATCTGTCAGAGTTGGGCGTTCGGAATTGGAAATTGGTAGCCAGCGATGGCGGCGCGCTGTTGTGGAGTCAGCCAAAACCCGTCTGGGTTAATTGTGTCTGTTAAGTAAGTAAGTAAGTAAGTAAGTAAGTAAGTAAGTAAGTAAGTAAGTGTTCTAAGGAAAGTGACTGCGAACATTTCTGTATATATAAGTGGGGATCGTTACCGCTAGCTTTGGCAGCGGCGCGAGGTGCCGTGGCACCAAGTTTCGTGCCTACTTCAAAAACTACTCATATCACAACAAAAACCCCTTTAAAAGCGAAACGGGACGCATTTGGTTTGGGGTGACGCTTAAAGCTTCGGAACGCAAACAATTCTTCTGAAATATTTCCCATTTAATTAAAAAATGCGTCACAAATGCCGGAACCTCCCAACAAACGTAAAAGTTTTTCTGCGCTTACAAACATATGCAAAAATTTTGCTACCTGTGCTCGATATATCGCGCAAAACTAAATTTTAGTGTGTGAAATCTAAAAAACCGAAAAAACTGTAAGATTGCTCCGTCATTTGTGACGCATTTTTTTAATCAAATGTGAACTATTTCAAAAGAACTTTCTGTGTTGCGAAGCTTTAGGCGTCACCCAAACTGATATCAGTTGTTTTGGAGAAGGGACGAGGATTTGCGTCACGTTTCCCTTTTAAAAAGTCTTTTTGCTGTGATTTACTTTTGTATCAAATTTTGAAAATTTAAGTTCATCGTGTTTTAAAGTCGCATATTGATGAACGAATCGATCCACTCGTTTCGAAAACACTTATTGAAGCGTGTAAACTTTTGTTCAGTTTCATCGCCATCGCTGTAGTCGATATATTTGAAAGCACGATTACCTATTTTATAAAGGCAATAATTGTCACACACTCAAACTTTAATATCCGGCTTTTAAGTAGCTTCCCTTTTAGAAAATTGCATTTTAAAAAAAATGGAACATTTCATTTTGAAATATCATTTCGTAAATAAATGTCGGTGAATACAAAGATTTTTTTTTAAATATTCGATTTATACTGTGAAACAGAAATGTTTTTAAAGTATAAAATGCTTACGATTTTGTGGGTGCACGTTTTATTTTATCCTCATTTTACGCTGATGATTTGATGATTCTAATGTTTCTCGTGTAAAAAGTCGACATAGTTATTTCAGTTGCAACAACGTACAACATGAATTGGGTATTCATGTGATATGTTAATGCCCTAGGTCCTTTCAACTGAGATGCAGCCTGCTGGGAGACAATGTCGTGCAACCATTCATACTTGTCAAACTTGGACCTATTATTCTGGACAATTTTTTGGAGGAAACTTGATTTAAATAATGGTTCCACGATATTAGCTACCCATCAGTTATATTTTTCTTGATCAACTGAGACAAAACTAACTTTGACAGACTTCTTCACAAATGTTTAGATCGAAAATGTACTCAGAATGTAGAAGGCGATGATTTCCATACAGATCGAAGGGAACGGGCAAAATCGCCCAATTCGTACCAAAAACGATAATATCTTGCCAGCGGGCGATATTATCATTTCAGAATGATAATATCGTGCCACCGTAGGATAATATCGTCACAGAAATGATAATATTATAACACTGGGCGATAATATTGTCACAGGAACGATATTATTATACCACCGGACGATAATATCGTTACAAGAACGATATTATCATATCACTGGGCAATAACATCGTTCCAAGAACGATATTATCATACCACCGGGCGATAATATCGTTCCAGAAATGATAATATCATACCACCGGGCAACAATATCATCACAGTAATAATATTGTCACACCACCGGACGATACTATCGTTCCAGAAATGATAATATCATACCACTGAGCGATAATATCGTTCCAAGAACGATATTATCATACCACCGTGCGATAATATCGTTACAGAAATGATAATTTCCTACCACCGATCGATAATATAGTCACAGTAATGATGTTATCATACCACCGGACGATAATACCGCTACAGAAATGATAATATCATACCACTGTGCGATAATAACGTCCCCGAAATGATAATATCATACCAGCGGGCGATAATATCGTCATGGGAACGATATTATCATCACAGGAACGATATTATCATTCCGTGCGAAAATACAGTGGGCGATTTTTCCCTGACCCAGATCGAACGCGTCTGGTGTCAGCCATTTGTTGCTTTGTTCTTATGATGACCACAAAACAATTTCTCAGCCATTTAACTTATGGTTGAGAAAGAATCTAGTCAATTAAAAAAATCCAACCCGGATAATTAAGCAGAAACACGTCAAGTTTTAAAATAACAAATGTAAATCATAAATATAAGAGCAACTGATATTTAAAAGTTGTCTAAATTTTACACAGGAAAGCCATTGTATAGTTATGATGTCTTCAAGACATTTAGCAATGCTCACAGAGCGAATCTTTAGCCCGCATAAAGTAACTTCCTTAACACCTGTAATTTACACGGTTCGTTTCTTGTTTTGCTTATAATTGCATTGGATGTAAGAAAAAATAATTTGTTCGACCAAGCAAACATATCCATTCATTTTGGAATATGTTGACATTCTTATTCTCAGCCATTCACATCCAACAAATAAAAAGTTGATATATTTCAAAATTCCTTACGTTTCTAAAATAAAAGGAATCACACTTCCATTTATTCACATTGTAATCTCCTTTATCCACTCGTCAATTTCTAAATATTTTTTTTTTTGTGAAAATACGTTTCACATTGTGCCCATTGTGATCATGGTGATAAGCGCATCGTAGAATCCTAAAATCCTAATCCTCCTTTTTTATAGAACATAAAGATGAGAGGATAAGAACACATAAATATATTAGGTAATTTTTGTATGTGATAAAATCATTTCAAGTTCTTTGGTTCTGTGATCATAACGTTTGAGTCGGCAGATAATGTTCGAAAGGTAATACTTAACATGTTTGAGTTATATACAACACAAAATAAAAAATAGACTTGAAGATTTTTTATTTTTCGCATTATACGTGTCTATCAAAGGTCGGTTTTAATTCGATTTATTGTTATTAATAACGATGGTATATGGAGGAATTTACGTGTCTTCACACATTGGTAATAAAATTTTCATTTCGTTTTGTCTGCATGCATAAGTTATTTCAGTATCAACTGTTAACTGAGGTCAGTCAATTGGTATGGTAAAAAGGCTACAATTTCATCCTCATACCCCTCCCCCACTATTAATGACATAAGAAATTACTATAGTGTCATCATCATCATCAAGCTTTATAGACAATTAGTACCTTTCGGCGTGAGATCTCTAAGCTGCAACCCTAGGATGATGAACTATTGTCCTCCATGCCTTCTACCGTCCGCCAAGAAGATGGCTTGCGCGCACAGTGGAAGTGCCCTGACTTCTAAATCCGACTTAATTGAATCTATAAACCTTCTCTTTGGTCTACCCCTGGGCCTAACACCCAGTGCCTGTGTATTCCAGATCCTTTTAGGTAATTCTAATGTTTAGATAGGCGATTACACCTCCCAATTTCTTTCGGTGGTTAAAGGAAAAGGACTGCCGCAAGGGCGCAAGGCGCCCCTACTATTTCAACTATTTGTAAACGATCTCCCTGATGCTACGCCTCTACGCCGCACATGTATTTACGCTGACGATACGCAAGGATATGTGAGCGCGAAGAGGGATCAGGTGTCGGCAGCAGAGTGTGTCTGTAGGCTGAAGTCTGACTTTGATAAGGTTGACGGCTGGTTCGAAGATAATCACCTAGTATTGAACCATAGCAAGACCAAGGTGATTTGTTTTAGTAATTCGGAATTATTAGCTTCAATGCCAGACTTCACTGCTGGGGAGGAGGTTATAGAGTGGAACGACACGGTTGAGAATTTTGGTCTACTGTGAATAGAAATTTGTCTTGGCAAGTGCACTGCAGACGCATCTCTTCTAGGGTGTTTATCGGTCTTCGCACCCTATGGGTTCACGGAAATATCTCCTCCCGTAAGCTGCGGATGAATCTTTTTACAACTTTACTGATTCCACATTTCACTTACTGCTGGGAAGTCTTTGCCTTTGGCCTAGACGATCGGTGTAAAAGAACGTTGGAGAAATCTTTCAATGCTTGCATAAGGTATGCCTTCGGACTGCGTCTAAGAGAGGGGGTTTCGGATTATAGAGATCTCATCTCTCTCATTCTGAAATATCTCGAATATCGTGCTCTGCTGTTCCTCGATAAAATGATTAGAAGTGGCTCCCCCGAATATCTCTTTGAAAAAGTTCGCAACACACACAATTCACTTCTATTTAAAGGAATTCACGAGTATAATTCTCTTCCTGTTCAGTTTCGTCGCGCTGTTACGCATGGTGAGTTTAGGGGACAGCTCACCGAACTCTACTGTAGGCTTAGATGATTCGGTGATGTATCATCTGTGGGTTTTCACTAATTAAGATCCGTGAAGATTTTCGTCCGTATGAAGCGTTTTTGTGAATTTAATTTGATTTTATTTTAGATGTAACTTTTATAATAGAGCTCTCCCTTTCCTGCTAGATTTTTCTCTTCACTAATTTGTAGTTTTTATTTTTATTTTTTCTTAATTGCTTGAGGTGCCTAGTTCACGTTTTCAATTTTGGTGACTGAACGCCTAGTCCTAGTCCTAGTCCTGAACGCCTAGGCGAAAATACAGCAGAGAGACGATAGTATCTCGCGCCTTACCTAGGTCACCGAGGTTTTGTACAAAGCTTCCTTTTTTAGGGAGAGTCGCCGAGGTGACTCGTGCTAATTGGGCGTATCCCGATTCCACGCTCATGGGGGCCTTGCGATTAAGGCTATGCCAGGTACGCACGTTAATCTGTAACTTCATTGCTGCTCCCTCCGATTAGCTTTTGCTATATTCCTAAGAACCCTCATATCACAAACCATACCCGGTCGAACTTCTTCTCCAAGTCGATGAAGCGTAGGTATAAGTTCTTGTTCTTTTCATACAGCTTTTTAATAGCCTGCCTGAGAAAAAAAAATCTGGTTCTGACACCCCCTCAGAATCCTGAAACTACCCTGAATTTCATCCAGCACACAGTACAGTTCCGAGCCCGGTCTACAAGTACACTCGCGTACACCTTACCAACCACGCTCAAAGGTGACAACCCCCCGTAGTTACTGCAAACCTTACGGTTTCGCTTCTTAAAAATCGCAGCAATAACACCGAAGCTTCATTCAGCAGGTACTGTAGAAGATTTACCGTAGTGTGAATGCTGTGATTGTATGTCATTAGAGTTTTTATTTATTAGGAGACCACCTCCCTCATGTTTTTGTTTTCCCTAGGAAAGAAATTGACACTTTTTATGAAAAACCGTCAAATGCAAATTGTCTATGTGGAAATAACAAAATTTTCCCAAGGGGCTAAGTTTGCAATCACCCTAGTGAAAAATATTATTCCCTTTCAGTGACGTAATACAATTTTCTTTCATGAAAAGCGACAGTTTCTCTCATAAGAAAACTAGATGTATGAATACTTTCTCCCTCACACAGAGAAAGAGAAATATCATGTTCATATTGTAATGGAAAATTTCCATTCATTGTTAGAGTATGCAATAGTACATTACATCACAAGGAGCTAAAACGGTGCATTTAGACCCAGGTGGTAAGAAGGTCAAATCCGAGGGTGGAGCGCAGCGGAGCTCGAGGAGGACCTTTTTACCACCGTGCTCTAAGTTAGCACCGTTTTGGCTCCAAGTGATGAATACTATTTTTCGCGCAGATGGACAAAATGCCAGATTCCGAACAGAAACACTCGATAAATTTTGCATGAAAATTTTACATCATGATCATAGCAAGTGTCATATTAATCATTTGACTTTTGTTTATGTAAACATAAAGAAGTTTCGTATCGGATTTCAAAATTTAGAGCGATATGTGTGTGTATTTACAGGAGAAGAATCATAAGATTGTGCAACGTTTCGTTTTAACTCGTTTCACCGAAAAACCGAGTTTTACATGCACTAAATGCAAGCGAATACATGAAAAAAGAGATAAAAGAGAAATAAGAAAGGTGCGCAAGCTTATGATTCTCTTCCTGTACATGAAAAGTGTTTGTGAAGTGAAGAAAAACAATTATCATAGTTTCAGTGCACACCATTGATAGATGTTACCTTCACTATGATGTTTTCAATTTTCTGTCAGCAGTGAAAGGTGGGAAGAAAAGTCTTTTCTTCCCACTTGTCGTTTTCAGTCCTGGTCTAAAGAGTGATGTTCAAATGTGAACCTTAAACGCGCCTTTTCGGATGCAAATTCGGTGAGGAAATCTGGCGTTTTTTGTCTGTCTGCGCGAAAAATATGTTTGCAGTAACCATGTAACCATGGCAACCTTTTTTATTGCAAACATGTTATAGTTTCTCAACTATGAAGACTAAAAAAAATTCCATAATCGACCCCGATATAATTAAGATAAATTTCTCTGGTGCTCCTAGTTGCGGACGTAAAAAACGATACAAATGTAAAATCACACATTCGCAGTTTTTATAACACAAAATCATGTAAACAAAGGACCAAGTAACAAAGTCTTGTACGACCATTACTGGCTGCGAGCTTCGCATTGAGATGTATGCTTTTCTTTTCATTCATTGTGACCGTAACAACCGTAAAATAAGGCCTTAAAACTGAAAGATATGATGTGACCTGCTCATTGGAACATTTTTTGCCCTTACCTTTTTTACATGTCTTTCACCTTAACCGGAAAATAATTTTGAATAGCGCCCACAGCAAATAATTCTCATAGGGCTGCTGAACGAACATTGTCTTTTTAATTTTTCGCTGCACTTAATTAAATTTTAATTAAATTTGTGTAACGTAAAAGTCTATCATTAACACCTTGGGATTGTTACATTCTTTTTTTCGAAAGAAGGGAACAATGACAATGTTATATGCAGGTGCACATTTTTAAAAAAATAAATAAATAATAAAGTGACATTTTTATTAATAATTTTGATATTAATACGTGGATATGACATTATTGTAGAACATGCAGGTGATGTCGGTGTTTATTTCATTAGAGCCAGACTTAACAATATAATGGTAATTCATAATGCCTTATCCAAACGAGTATGTTAGGCTTATCATATATTTTTGACGACAAACATAATTTTTTTCCTTAGCCTATCGATTTGCATAAGGTTCAGGAATTCTCTGGGTCGTCAACGAAGGGGTCAACGACTAGCTAAAAATCGTGTGACAGAATTTCTAAAAATCAAAGTTTTTTTTTTGTTATTTTTGAAAGATGTTTTTTGGGATTTTCTTTAAATTTTACATAAAATCTACCTCATTCGACTAATAGTTAAAAACGAATGTATCACAACATTTATTTTATATCGAAAAATTAACTTTTTTAGAACAAAAAGTCTTCTACGGCATTTGAAAATAATTTACATATTTTTTTTAAAACTCAAATGAAGATCTCGATTTTAAAATTGAAGCGCCAAAAATGCTGTTACAGCTCTTTTTTGGTAGAGCCGAAAGTACCAACACAAACAAAGAGTCACATGGTTCGAAATGTCATAGCAAATTTGTTAGTTGTTTTATTTCCGTTTGATATTGAACTGAATGAGACTCATGAATATCCGTTTGACAACTTTGGTGGAAATGCAATAGGTTGTACGTGCTAGGCTTACGCGCTAAAAGGTAGCAACCTAATAAAACTTAATTCATCAAACTGGCGACAGGCTGACAGCAGGCAAATGAGTTTTTGAGAGCTCAAAATAAATCGATTTCGGAATTCTTAAAACTCATTTAAAATAATTGAAGGACTCTAAATTTTTTCCTTTGCAATACAACCTAAAGAATGATTTAAAAATATAAAAAAAATCAAGTTTCTCAATTGGAACGAGAAATGTAATATTTCCTTTTATTTATTGTACCACGGTCGTTTAAATTGAAAGACGCTTGTACTTTATGCAAATTTTCGATGCCTTTTGGACATCATCATCAGGCAGTTATCTTTATTGAGAAATTGTAAAATTGAAGTTAGCTTTTGGAAAGCTTTTTTTTAAAGAATTTCTGTAACTTACTTTTCAAATAAATAGAACATTAAATCAAAATAAATAAATCACTAACATAAAATAAATAAAACATAGTGTTTGGATAAAATAAAATTGAAATACAAAAACTAAATTTGATTTGAATACTTTAGAGACGTTGACTTTACACATAGACTTGCAATTATTATGATATGTAGAAGAGTAGAACTTGTCTTTAAACTTTTCGATGATATTTCAGCTCGAACTAGATTACGCGACAACTTTGTGCGCGATAAAAACAGTCTACACAACAATTATACCGATATCATCAACACATACAAAGACATTCAAACTACCTAGCTGTAATTTCGAAAGTTAAAATTTTGCCTATGACTTAACAAATTGAAGCTCAACGTTAGCAAGACAAAGATGATTGGCATTAAAGGAGAAATGATTGAAATGGTTAAGGAATTTATATCATTCGGGCATATAATTAGCCATTTATATACCTGAAAGTGGGGGTATAATGACCATATTATAGTCGAGTTTCATACAAACTGGGAGGTATATAATAGGCATATTATGGTCGACTCGACTATAATTTTCATTATAATCCGACTATAATTTTTGATTCGACTATAATTTTCATTATAGTCCGACTATAATTTCATTACGTCAAATCTCAAAGGAAGTCAAAAAAAAGTCACGAGTTAAATGGCGAATTATGCGCCCAAATGATATAAACTATCGCGCATTAACCAAGGGATAAATAGCTTGATTATAATAATAATAATACTTTTAATTACCCGGGAGGTGATGATTGACGATCGATTGAGGCGAATGTTGAACAGGTGTGCAGTAAGGTATCGAAAGAAGTAGTAGTGTTGTCGAGGTTGGCGAGATATATCACGAGGTGAGCAGGAATCAGTATACAAATCGGTGATTGCCCTACATTTCGATTATTGTGCGACATTATTGTATCTGAACAATGAAACGACATTCTATAGGTAACAAAAACTTCAAAATCATGCAATGAGAGCTATTTTGTTGTGCAAGAAATGGACACACAAGTGAGATGCTGCAAGAGCTGGACCTTTTGAACGTGAGGCAAAAAGTACATGAAACAACGTTGAAATTTCTCCACAAACTGAAGTATGGCATCCTACCCGAATCTCTAAGACTTCAGGTTGAATTACAAGAAAACCGTGAAAGCACGTAATTCGTTGTTTCGGAAAGGGTTAATTGAATTTAATTGAGTTAGTGTAGAGGTGTTTAAGAACAGGACTATTTTCGAAGTTACATAAATTTTTGATTTAAAGTAGAGAAGAAAACAGAGAAGGAAACATGCGTGAAGTGACTGTAAAATTTTTTATTTTTTAATTGAAGGATTTTGAAAAAAATGTGTTAACGGTCTACTCCTCTTACTGTGAGGAAGACTATTATTGCACGGAATCTACTTATACTACATCTTTCTTATAGAAATCGTCGCACGCGTGTAAATAATGTAAATAATATAAACAAAATCAACGCTTTGATTTGAAATAATGGATGTATCGATCCCACTAAAAGTCTTTTAAAGCTGAACACATTTTATTGCATGTTATTATTTACAATGTAGCATCTAACATCGTTATAAATAATGCACATTTTACAAATAGACAGACAAGGGTACATGTCAATACTTAAAAAAACGAATATTTCATCAAATAAAATATAGAGCGACTCAATGCCAAGACTGTAATACTTTGTGAATGTTTTGTTTAACATGATTTTCCATTTCCCTAGACTAAAGTGCTTTACCGCTAACGAATGTTGTGTACATTTATAGAAAAACACATTTGAAATCAATGCCGAAATATCATAAATTAATTTTGAACGTTTTAGTTGCATTATGGGAGAATCATTTTTTTCAACTTTGCCTCTCTTTCGAAGTACACACACTCGAGATATTTTTTTTTTTGAATAAAATTTATGTCTTCGCATTTCACTGGCGCTTCATTTTTTTACTGCATTGATAGTTTTTTTTTTAGTTTAAGATTTTCATGTTAAAAACACCACTTAAGCGCACAGACATAAAATATGTATGAATGCATGTTAACTGAATTCACTGAAAAGAACCGCAACAACCACGACCGGAGACGATTTTTTTCATATCATAATTCGATGTTTCTTCATTAATGTTGGCCGCTAGCTGTAAATAAATTCAGAATCACGGTTCTTCCTTCCTTCATCATCATCATCAGACTTTATAGACTGTTTATGCCTTTCGCTCTGAGGTCTTTACACCCGGTGATCATGGACTATCCCCCTCCATAACCTCCTATACTGTGCCAAGGAGATGGTTTGTTCGTCCTCTAACTTCTAAATCTGATTTAATTGAGTCTATAAACCTTCTCCTTGGAGCACACCTGGGACCTGAGCATTCAATATCCTCTTTGGCAGCCTGTTACTACCCATCCTCTGAACGTGCCCGTACCATCGCAGACGACTAACCCTTGCCGCCTCTTCCACTGACATAACACGTAAATTTTCTATGATTTCGTCGTTCCTGATATACCACTGTTCCCTCCGATTCACCTTTGCTATTCTCCTGAGAACTCTCATATCAGAAACCTCCAGGCCATGCATAAGGTAACCGCAGTCCACCCAACTTTCACTACCATATAACGTTGACTGAAGATTGAGTTGTGAATAGTATCCTTTGTGCCGCTACTTAATTCCTTTTTATTGAACACATGCGACCTCAACAGACTCGCCACTGCATTTCCCATCTTCATCCTTTCTTCAAATTCATTAACTAACTAGCCATCCTCTGAGAAAATGCATCCTAAATATTTAAACTCCGAAACCTGTTCCAACTGCTCCCCATTTACACTACAAGACACCTCTTTCCAAGATTTGCCTGCATGCATAACCTTAGTTTTGCTTTATCTGTTTTTTGGTTCGGTTTCGACCTAATGAATGTTCGACCGTCGCCACTGGACTGTGAACTTACAATCATTACAACGAGAAGTACAACCAATTTGGATTGTTATCAACGAGTGCATATGGATGTACGATAAGACATGAATTTGGATCAGCAGTTTGGTGCCACATCTCCCGTGGATGAGATCGTTGGTCTCGAAAACGTTAGAGGTAGGTTAGTGTTTACTGTTTATTTATATATTTACGTGTTGAAAGTGCGCGTCAATAATAATGTGGAACATATAAGGTCGAAACCGAACCAAAAAACAGATTATTGTTAGTTCCATAGTGCTCAAATTTAACGTTTATGTTGGTGCACTTATGTGTTGTAAAATGAAAGTGTACGCCATAAATAATTACTTGGTTACACTTACCTTCATCTCGTACTCCTCACATGCGACATTCAGGCAGTCAATCCGCTTCTCCAAATTGTTGGCATTATCCCCCACTTTCATTTTTCCTGCAAATTGGTGTGCTTGATTATTTTGTCGATGAAAATTATCAACAAAAGAGAAGAGAGAAAACAACCCTGACGAACGCACTCGAAAGCCTCACTAATTTTACCATCTATTATTACCGCAGCCCTGCTCCCTGAATAAATACTACGCCCGAACAAAAGGCGCAATACCAATATAATATGATTGCTTTAAACAAATTTGATTATCTGTTGTGAAAACCATTTTCCTGAGTGTAATATTATCTAGTTCCAAGCACATCTTCAAATCCTTTTCCCGAAATTCTTGCAAGATTTTCGCGAAAGAAACTAATTTCTGATTCTCACAGCGCGGCCGCATAAGTCGATTCGGGAGTTATGGCATCATTTCTGTGTGGCAAATATCCGAAAATTAGAAATTCTTCCCTTTCCACTTCAGAAACTCTCAACAATTTTCACTAATATTTTCATACTAGTCACAACGGAACACAACGAAACAATAAGTCGTAATATTTTTAGTTTTCAGAGAAAGCTAGCATAATAGGAAGCGTTATCAACGAATTATGAAATTGAAATCGTTTGGACAATATTTGAGCATAACAATAAAACCCTTCGACTTCATTTAAATAAATTATGCAATTTGGGAAAATGTATGAATCGTTCCGTTTATTTGCCACAGTATTAGCATTGATTGAATCATACTAAAGTGCAAAATCATCGCTATTCTTCGATTTCATCATACAACGGAGTTGGAACATTTTTCGAATAAATTGAAATGGAAAATTATTTTACATTAAGTTTAACTCAAATACTCTACGTTGTTAATAGAAGTGGAAAATATAGAAATTACTTTTATCGATTCTTTTGCTGCTTGAGTAAATGATCTTGTTCCCACAAATTTTGCTTCTTTTCTTTATGACAGTCGATCTCATCTTCAGATATTCGTGGTTTTGTAGAATAACACTTTTTTTTCGCTCATCTTTAAACCTTTTGTATGCCACACACGAATAATTCTTTTAATCTGAATTTTTTATGAATTCAAGCTCATCATCATTATAACTCATATTTCTATAGCTTTCGGTTTAAAAAATGACATTTATCGTGATCTTCATACGCTTAAAAAAATCTATACAGTTATACAATGACACATCACAAGCTTCTGTTACGAAAATCGAATCATGAAGAAGAATTGGTCGAAATGAATGAAAAAAATGTTATGACGAAGAAAAAAAAATTTAAAATAATCTTATTTAATCTTGTAATCGGTGTTTCTAAACGGACATAATGAGAATATTTAACAATAAATTATATATACACTCGGCAGTACGCTGCACATACACTGTTTCACTTTAAAATTTCGAGGAATGACAAGTTACATCAAGAGTAGCGAATTTTAGCTGCGCTTGACGCAAGGGGGAGTTAATAAGGGCATTCCTGCCCGCTGTTTACACTTTTTAGGGAGGGTCGAATTTTGCAACTTTCGACAACACACTGGTTTTTAGTTGTAGTTCGAGTAAACAAAGTTTTCTGCATAAGGAGTTTTTATTTCCGGTCACTTTTGAATACCAGGGGCTGTGCTGAAGTTTTGATTTTTTTTCATATTGAAATATTCTACATGTCGCAGATAACTCTTCTCCAACTGTGCTAAATCAGTTACCTGGAAAGAAAATCTAACCAAAGATTTTTAAATAGCTTCTGTCAGTGTTTCTTTATCTCACTGAGACATGAACAGGGTCAAATGATTCCAACACGTCGCTAAAATTTAGAGTGTTTTTTCCCAAAAAATACGTCCATCAGGAATTAGAATTAGAATTAGAATTATATTTTTAGAAATATTTCAGGCGATTTTCTCAGAAATAGATCAAAATTTAGCGTTAATTTAGAAATGTGGCATAGATTCGTCGCTTTTATAGCTTTTATCAACGCTGCAGATACAAACAGCATAACAACAAATTTTGACCAGTACTTCAAATGTTACCATAACAACGGATCTACTAAGTCAAAAACTTTCTTTTTGAATAATCGAACAAACGAGGTGTATATAAGGCCGCATAGTCGAGATGATTACTCACTCAATATGTGACCACGCTGATATACACATGGTCTTGCGACAAAGGTGTACTGAAGAGGCGTAAACGTCCCAATCAGCCAAACTTTTTGTCGTAGATTGTTAAAATATGGAATTGATAGAAACATGTCTGCTATAAAAGCGACGAATCTATGCCACATTTATAAATTAACGCTAAATTTTGATCTATTTCTAAGAAAATCGCCCGAAATATTTCTAAAAATTACAAGATCAAAGAAACATTGACCGAATTGAAATTATATTTTTAGCGGCTGATAGACAATCATGTCAATCTCTTTTAAGGTTCGTTTTTTGAAATCCGCCTGGCTTTTAGTTTGTTAATCGAGTAGCATTGTTTTCTATCAGAATTTCAAATTATTGATGGAAGCCTACCCTCCTATTTTTATCATTTTTATCACATCTTGCTTAAGACATCACTAATTCCTCAATTTGTATCAGTATGATTGTCAACGATAGTTCATTCTTGTGATCTTTTAAATTTTCACTCGAATTTGCCATTTTCATTGGAGGAAGGAAAATAATTTCATATAGCAAACAAATTTTATTTTACTTCCGGTTCGCGAAACTCGGCAAAATGCTTTAAAACTTAGGGGAAAATTTTTGAGTTTTTGACTCGAATTTGCGTTTACTCTGAATAAAAACTTTATGAGTAGTGTTTACTCACTCAAGAACAACAAAGCTTCCGGTCCGGGTAACATACCAGCGGAATTGCTGAAAATGGGAGGTGAGGAATTGCCAAAGTATATATGATTTAGTCAAGCGAATATGTAACACCGAAATGCTACCCGATCTGCGAAAATTACCGTGGAATAGCTTTGCTTAACGCGGCATATAAGGTTTTTGCACGAGTTCGTCTGATTCTGCAGAAGGGCAGAGAGTTTCAAGTCCGGACATACCACCTTTTCATCGACTTCACACAAGCATACTATCGGTCCAAGCGTAAGGAGTTGTATGTTGCAATGAAAGAGCTGGGCTTTGAAACAAAATTGATTCGACTTGTGAAAGCGACATTGGATGATACCAAACGTCGTGTTAAGGTGCAAAATGACATGTCTGATGTTTTTGCTGTTTTTGAACCAACAAGACACTAGCGAATGGAACGGTCCAAGTGCTGGGCTCTGCAGATGATTTGGATTTTGTCAGTTGTACACAAGCAGCAGCAGTAGACACTTTCACGAAAACGAATCAACGAATCGAAAACCAAGTATATGAAGACCGAGCCAAATTCGGTAGCCAATCAACAAGGAGGCGTGATAAGCATTGAAGAGTACAAGCTAGAAGTAGTTGATGAATTCATGTATCTTGCAGCATTGATACGTCCAGATGGCGAGAATGCACCAGAAATACAAAGACGTATCATGGCGGTAAGAAAATGCTATTACGGCCTAGGGCCTAATAAAACATTTACGCTCACAATTGATATCGAAAAAAACGAAGTGCCCTCAATGCTATTCCGAAACGATCCAGAAGGGCGAAGGAGAGTGGGTCGCCCGAAAATGCGATGGATAGATGGCGTTGAATCAGATCTTCAGGCACTGCGAATAAGAAGTTGCCAAAGCGTATTTAAGGATAGGACGTTGGAACCAGATTCTCGATCAGGCCAAGGCCCACATGTGGCTGTAGCACCGGAAAAGTAAGTAAAGTAAGAGTATTGAAGTTGTGTGTAATTTTGGTAATTTTTTTTTTGTTATAAGAACGGTAACATTGGTAACGAGAAGTTTTGTTCGAGTTTCAAAATGCTAATATAATGAACGATAAGTGATAAATACGTGAGCTTAGCGAGTATTAATAATTAACACATAGCAAAGGACCCGTACGCATCAGAATTAGGGGTGTGCGGGCACGCCCGATTTCTCGACTCGTTCACAAGCCCACCCGCCCTATACCGGGCAAGGGCATCTATTTCGAAAACGGGTGGGCACGGGCAGACCGTTTTCAAAATCCAACGGGCACGGGCAGGCGAAAGGGGATGCCAGCACACCTCTAATCAGAATAGATGTGGCAAACAGAATAGATGTTACAAAAAGACTCGAACGTATCTAAGTAAATATTGCCTGAACTCTTAAGTATATGCAATAACGTCGTTGGACTGGAATTGCCGAAAGGACAATATTGAAAAACACGTACGAAGCAACGGCGCAAAAAATCTCTCCTATCCCTTAAAATAAGCCCAGAATTCAGAACCGACCTAGAGCACTTAGGAGAGGCATTTGACCCATGGACAAAAACGTTTGTCTCTTTTTCTTTACAACGCTGCACGAAAAACCTAACCATTAAAGTTACCCCAAGCTTCATAAATTGGATAGTTTCGGGACTCGATGCCCGAAACGAACAATCAAAGTACATAAGAAAAATGTGGCGTCACTCACATAAGGAGCGCAGTACTTTGCCGTGGTACTGTGGTGCCACCTTTTGGACGAAGGAGAAATTGACGGGGAAATTTGTCGACGTGAGAATCCCGACTAGTCCTTCATAGATGGCGCCATACTGGGCATATGAGTACATCGGAAATATGAAGAATAAAGAAATAATGTGTGAACGATGGTTACCCGACATAATATGTAAGGCTCGCACGAAAAACAGCAACTTCATCACCATGGAAATGGTGACCTGGAAATGGTGAAATGGAACCTGTTAGCCATGCTATCCTCCCGGCATCGTCAAGAATGTTACACAGAAATAGACGTAATGTTTAGCATAAAGTACTATAATTAATGATAATACTGATAATAGGATTGAAATGTAATTGTAAATATGATGTAAATATGCATACGTCTAAATAAATAAATTAAAGGAACATTCACCAAATATCGTGTAGAGTCGCATAGCGTGATCGCGATACTGAGAACACTACAGTCCGAGCCACTCAACCGATTAATTTTCGTGATTTTCTGATGTCCACATCTTTCATTGAAGAGCGATTTTCGTTTTAATTTCACAGAGATATGAATCAAAAAATTTCATCAACCGTCAAAAAACCATGTTTTTCACCACTTTTTCGACTGTAACTTTGAAAGTTTTCGACCGATTTTGCCCAAATTCAATAACGTAATCATTTTGTTGATTATCCTTCAGGAAAAAAAGTTTTCGAAAATCGGATGAGATTTGCCAGATTTATGTAGAAAAAACATGTTGGGCCCTAGTAGAGAGACAGTTTTAGGGCCCTGGCTGAGTCCAAAAGCTTAAAAGTAATAAAGTTTCTTCCTAAGGCAGGCGTTATCAGACATTTCGAATAAAACAAAATTTATGAAAATCGGAAAAAATTTGGACCGAGTTACGTACAAAAGACCAAAAACCACTTAAACGGCCATAGCTCGGTGGTACTTGGGCCCACAGTGCCCAGATCCAATCCCAAAAAAGATTTTTCAATTATCTTTTAGGGAATTTTTTTTTTGAAAATCGGTTGAGTTTTACTCAAGTTATCGCGGTGACAGACGGACGGACTTTTTTTTATTGATGATTCGTCATCTAAGGACCATGATCGATCCCACTACTCCCGGGTCACACAATACACAAATTTTGGTGGTAACAATACACAAAGTTGGTATCAGTTACTTACATTGTTGTCAAGGTTTAAATTTAAAAAATACGATCGTTGTTTTTAACAGTGTAATTGTTAAACTGATTGTACAGATAAATTTTTAACGTACGATTTCATGACATAATAACGCATATATTTACCATTGACCAATGCGGATTATATCAGTTAATTTTTCACACGCATGTCTACAAGATTAAATAGCATAAATTTGTTGAGTCTTTCTCTACGAGTTGTGTAGTTTTTTTTCCCTCATCAAATATTCAACCGAGTAGAGTCCAGACATAAAACACTGACACGAATTCGGGATTATAAAATTGAAATTTCGTTGTCAGTGCATAATAATTGTTATTTAGCATTGGGTGATAATGGCTGAGAGATTATGTTGAAAGTAATTAGCAAATTGAAAAAGTGTTAGCATATGATGAAGGTCAGTAAATAGGAATTAGATGGATTAAGTTCATGGAATGTTTGAAGACTGATCGTTTAGGGGATATACAAATTGTTACCTAGTGATCCATAGATTTTCAAATTGTTCAACTAATCAAAATAAGTTCTTATCGTCGGTGTTATGCATGTGAGTTTGTTGGGTTTATTAGCTTATTAAATAGGCTTGAGTGTTTTAAATGCAGAGAAACAATAAAATGCTTATCTGGTTTCCTAGCATACAGTCTGAAATACTTGACCACTTTTTTTCCTCGTACAGAAATGCGGGACTATCTTCACGCCTCATGCAATTTTTACCTTGATGCGTGAAATGCAACGCTCGTCTTCAAATTCTTTTAAATTCCTTAAATTTATTTCAACAATGGAAGAATTTCTCAAAATAAAGTTTAAAAGGGCGCTTACTTAATTGTGAGCATGAAAGCTAGCGCGAATATCAATAGATTTCGCAAGAAAATCTGATTCTTACATGGCGGACTGAATAGAGAAAATCCGGGCCTGGTCGCGTTGTAGGCAAAATTGAGCTGTCCTTACTTTTTAATATTTGATGAAGTAGGTTCTTAGCACCGTGGGCTAAATTTTTTAGCCAAGGGATTCTTTGCACGACAGATCGTTAATAAAGTAGCCAAATGCTTGAAGCACGCAGGCGAAAATTTCGAAAATGGACCCAGTAAACTTTTCTTCATCACTTCTGGGACCTTTAAAATCGCTCACTACCCAAAAAAATTCGGACCCGGGAGCATGCTCCTCTTTCCCTCTATATATTCGGTCGTGGCCCTAAAACAATTATTTTAACAAATTTTTACAAAAAATCCACGGTGCCCTGGGCTAAATAGATGATATAAGTGAACAAAACTCATTCGGTATTGTTAAGTAGTTAGTAAAAATTCGCGAGCGGAGCGAGCAAAACTGTTTGTGGCAATTTTTAGTTATTCTTTAATTTTTGACTATTTCAGGCATTTTAGCTATTTCCCGTTTTTAGTAATTTCCCGACTTTTGTTCATTTCCCGTTTTTCAGTCATTTTCCGGTCTTTAGTCATTTCCCGATTCTTGTTCGTTTCCCGTTTTTCTGTCATTTCCCGATTTTTGTTTATTTCTCGTCTTCAAGTCATTTCCCTATCTCTATCTCGTTTTTCAGTCGGCGCGTCGTACCTCTTTTCTCTTCTAATTTCCCGGTATCCAGTTTTTCGGCTCCTAAATTTCCCGGTACCTAGGATACCATGATACCGCTTTTCTTCACACACAGTCTTCTCGTCAATTCATCCGCTCTTTCATTTCCCAGAATATCCAAGTGGCCCGGAACCTATACCAACATGATTGTTCCCTGATAAGGTTTCCACGTTTTCGCTCGTCTCCAGGATTTGAATTTGTGAGATGATATCGCTTTTATTGCCGATTCGCTATCTGAGCAGATAACTATCATTTTTCCTGTCACTTGCTGGTCTATCAGCGTGTGGCAGGTCCTGTTAATAGCTAGAGCTTCCGATTGAAAGACAGTCACAGAGAATCCAAGAGCGGAATCAAAATGTTAAGTTCAAATTCTCTGCAGTATATTCCTGCTCCCGTGCCTTCATTCGTTTTGGATCCGTCCGTGAATACCTTTATGTCCCCCCTTATCGTCGGGTATCGCCGTGTCGAAGCATTTGTCGAACCGGAAGATGGTTTCCATATGTTTACTCGGCATTTCCATTTCCCTAAATCTTTCGATCAGGTCAACTAAAATGCTCGCATGTCCTTCGTTTCTACCATCCACTATCCAGTGGCCACTTATGTACAATTTCGCTACTGTCATACTGGATTGCTGTTTGACGAACAAACCAATGGGACACAGCGATCGGTTCGGGTTGAGTTTTTTTAGTTGAAGTCTTCAAATCCGAATCTGCCCGAAAAAAAATAAATTCGAAAACCCGACCCGAAACGACCTGACTATTTTTCCTGGTCAACTTTATTTCGCGGTCAGCTGTACTTCCCGGTCATATACACTTCGCGACAAGATATACCTCCCGACCAGATATACTTCTTTTTCCGGTGAAATAAACTTCCAGGTCAACTTTCGTTTCAGTTTAGCTTTACTTCCGGATCAACTTTATTTTCCGGTCTGATATGATTCCCACTCAGTTATACTTCCTGGTTAATTTTGCTTTGCATAATCTTCCCAACTAGTCTTAATGCATTTCCCGGTATCCAAGTACTTGGATCAAAAATTCACCGGTATCCTTTTTAGAGCCGAGGACGAAATTTTTTAGATGAAATTAAAATGATATTCGCGTTGTGAATGAAAATGCTTTCCTGGCGTGCAACGCACGAAAACCTTGCGATGAAAGAGAGAAAGGATTTTGAGAAAATGAAATGAAAATGAACAAATAAATACAAAATCTTTTCTCTCTTTTTACGCAAGGTCTTTATGCTTAGCACGGCAGTTTTCCTGTGCCACATTTTCCCAGCGCCCGGGGCAATGTCCCAAATTTTTTTCTCCATTGTAAGTGATATGGGTGCCGTTGGAAAGCTGCTCTAAACTATCCAGAGACAGTAATATCGACGACTTATCTGGTCATGTTGAAGGTATTGCACAGGAAAACTTTATTTCAACACAACAAAAAATGTACCAGATTATAATTCGCCTTATTATTGCGCTTGTGTCACAATTATTAAGAATTTTTCACACGAAAACGGTCAATCGGTCGCACAAATTGGAAAAATATTTTCAATTGTCACCATGATGTACGAATGTAGTATGATGTGGTGAGTAATTACTGTTAGAAATACGAAATTGTTAAAATTGTAAAACTTTGAAATCTTGGCTGAAGTTTGTAACAAACTCAATTTGAAGAACTTACCTACGTGTTCAGCAAATGTTTATCATTAAAACCATAAAATCGATATTTCAACACATCGGTAAACAGTGCAGAATGAAGCAATATTTTCCAATTCTTGAACCATCCATCAAGAAAGAAAATTACTCGCGAGACATGACACATTGTTTAAAAATATTTTTGTATGTAATTTTATTTTCAAAGTAAATAGAAAATTTATCAAAACGGAAATGTTTTAGTTAAGAAAACAACGTCACGTCGTGAAAATGAATTAAGAAAACACAATAAAAGTGTTATAAATACGAAAACCAATCTACAGGGGTAACGTAATATTTTGTGTTGTAGTGTATAGTACAACGGTACATATTGTAAATTGACGACGTTACGAAAATAAAAAAAAATTGTGTTATGAAAAAATTACCAACTCTGAATATATTGAATATACAAAGTATTTTCTAGAATAGGCGAAAACGAGTTGTAGTTGAAGTGAAAAAAGAACTTTCATTTTCTCTAAAAATTTTATTTATTTCGTACGAATTACAGATTTTAGATATTCAAAGTGGCCAATAGCTATCGTTAATTAAATGCATGCGATGTTAGTGCACAGTTCGATTATCTCGTCTTTTAACGTCTGCGGCTTTGAACAGTCTTAATGAGCGACCCTAAGAAGAGCTAAAGATTAATCATAACATTTTTTCGTACTTGCGCATAGAAATATCAACTTTTACGTCCGTCCGTTTAGAATAATTTCTTGAACCACGTTTGACCAGCTAAATGTTATTGTTTTAGTTCCAATTTTTTGTGGGACTAAAAAAAGTGCAACTATCTTAACGTCTCATATATAAGACGTTACAATCGTTCCAGTTTTTTAATCTAAAAAAATGTCGCTAAACATTTCATCAGTAAATCGGGTTTTACATGAACAAAATAAGTGGAAAAACTCAAAATTCAAAAAGCGCATTCCATTGACCATGCGAGACAATCGAAGAACGTCAAAAACTTCAAAAATTTCCTCTCCTTTAGCAGAAGGAACATCAGAAGATTAACTTCAGTGCTCACTGGTCACTGCCTTCTCAACAAGCATCTGCAAACCATCGGTATTGCAAGTAGCGACCTATGCACGAATTGCGGTGACATAAAAACAGCTGAACACTTTCTTGTGTCCAGCGTATATCACAGCCAGAGCCAAATGCTTAGGCATTATCTGGAGTATATCGCGCAGGGACGTATTGACTATTAAGTTACTTAAATCAAACTAGAAGAATTTAAGTAATTCAATGTGGGTAACCACAACAGGCCTACCAGAGGCTTAGGTGCCGGAGCTTCGTTCCGCCCACTTAAACTAACTAACTATGTGAAAAGAGAGATAAAAGAAAAATGCAACATAAGCTTCGCGGACCCGTACGAATCCCGTTCAAGGATTCCTGTTGCATTTATTCCCGTCATTATTATTTTTCAGCATTAGAACAATAAATACAAATAATACATTAAAATATACTACTATCACAGGTAAAAAACTTCGCCTCCATATTATCCGTTTACTCAAAAGAACCCATTACAGCAGCGTTTCCTCTTTGGATAGCTAGGCTAATCCTTTGTTTTAGGAATGTGTGTGACCGTGGCTCATCAGTCCTCAACAAGATCATATCGCTCAATTCATTAAAATATTTTATTGCCTCGGTACCCCATGATCCCATTGTTTCAACTGCGAAGGGCACAAAGTGATAATTTTGTTCTATTAGCAACTTGTACTTCGCCTCTTTCCGCTTTGCTTTGTCATCGGCTGCTCTTCCAGCTAACCTCGTGCTAAAACGTAAATTACTGGGTGCGAAAGTGTCAGTACAGGTGGCATTCCACACCAAAATTCTCCCTTTTTCCCAAGGTATGAGACTCGTTTCATCCACTCTTTTACCATCCTCACGAAATAGGCCTGGAGGTTCCAGTTTAGCCGGGACGTCTGCAGTCACTAGTGCTCTCTTGATTACATAATTCAACTCTGTGTGTCTTGACCATCGTCCGGCACTCTTTTT
>WJQU01003075.1:0-25000 GCA_029228625.1 Pseudolycoriella hygida
ATACACAACAATGGCCAACGAAGACTTGTCAATATGTCAAGCAAAGAAATCGATGAAGAAAATCGTTGGTGCTACTCCCAACCATAGATGGCGGTGTACTGGAAACACATCTTTTTCGAAAAATATGGCGGGCTCTGAACACGGTGTGAATGATAATGGCCTTTCAATGGAACAAACAACATCATCACTTCGGCTCTTCGGAGCTGTTACATGGTAACCTCCCGTTGAGAATGCATCGGACAGTACTGCCGTAATTTGCATGAAAAACATTTCCTACAAATAAAACATAAGAACTCTTTTGTTTTATTAGTGGGACATGTTTTTTATGCAAATTACGGCAGAGTAGTTCCTAAGAATGTATTGTAATAATATGAATGTATGTAATAGTGTTGGATATCAGATGTAAGCCATACGATTAAGAGTTCACACTGCTTACTAAAGAGCCATCTGTCGGAATCTTTTCAACTAACGAAAATTTGTATCGAAAAAGTCGCAATTTTCTGTAACGCTTTTCTCTTAAAGTCCTAAATGAAAACGAATACTTATGTCGTCACTACATACTTAACCTATTCCTGAACAAAATTGCGGAAATACTTTTGGAGAAAACATTTACATTTCCTAGAAATGTGAATTCCAAGATTTCACTGCGAAAGTCAGTCTTCCAGCTTTTTCACCTAATAAACACTTCAGAACGCATAATTTTTTCGACCAATGTGTTTGCTCAGTGCTCACTTAATCTCTAACTGAATAATAAATTTAAATGACAGAAAACATTTTCGACGAGTCAGAAATGAATAAAGACTTTTTGAGTTGATACATTCGCAAAATTTGTAAACGTCAAAAGCCAACAAAGATGGCGGCCATTTTTATTTGCAATCATCAACTCAAAATATTTTGTATCAATTTCTGACTTTTAGAAAATATTTTCTGTCATTTAAATTGATTATTCAGTTAAAGACTAAGTGAGCAAACACATTGGTCGAAAAAATTCTGCGCTTTGTGTTTATTAAGTGAAAAAGCTGAAAGACTGACTTTTGCATTGAAATATTGGATCGTTAGTCATTTCCGTACCTTTTCTCTTCCAATTTCCCGGTATCCAGTTTTTATGCTCCTAAATTTCGCAGTTTCTAGGATACCAGGATACTGTAATTTTTCTACACGCGCGAAGTGAAGACCTAACTGTAACCTTTATTTGGTCGAGCAAATCGAAACGAATATAACGATTGGCACTACCTGTGGGCAACTCTACAAATCATTTTATTCTTTTCCAAAGTTATTTCTGTAGCTCATGATTAGACGCTTTTTCTAAGGCGAGATATTTCACAAGAATTCAACACTAAACATCCATAAAAAACATCTGACGGTCGTACGAGTCTAAGAAAGTTTCGTTTTTGGTGGAAAAAAATTTTCTGAACTCAAACGAAATTGTTCATCGAAGTCAGAAATGGACAACCACATCGTTTTGGTATAGGTGTGAGCTGATGCGTGCGTTGGTTTAAACGTTTTTTAGTCGGTATTTATTTGTGGCTACCTTCTTAATTCGTACCGGTCTAAAGAAATTGAACGCTGTAACATAATCGCATTTCTCAGCGGTGATAGTGTTGACTTTTAATCAAAGGAGTAGAGAATAATTTCTTGATTACAACTGGAAATTGTAGCAAAATTAATTTGATTCGAACTTTTGATTTCGCAGTTTTCAAATCTAATGTAAAGCGAAGAAAATCGATTTTCTGTGCTGAATTAAGAGTTAACAAAATCTCGGTGCATTCCTCGAATAGCTCATAGTTGAACAAGTAATAGTCGACTAAGAGTTTCATTACGTTCTAAAAAATGAATTTAAATTGGTTGTTCTTCGCCGTGACACTATGGTTCATAAGTACAATGGGTGAGTTGTTTGATGACATTGGTGTGTTATTAACGGATTAACGGCTTTAAGAGAAAAAAGGGTGGCAATATTACCCCAAAGAAAATCTTAACAATATGAACCTTTAGAAGACTGTGTATGCACTTGGAGTGATGTAGCACACAAGGACGTCAATAGCACACAAGGACGTCAATAGCACCCAAAACTAGGTAACAATAATGATGAGGTAACGACAAACGCCATTCTTATTTCAGTTTCTTCGCAATCGGAACCTGAAACTACACTCGCAGCTGATCCTCCAGTTAGGAGAAATAACTTAAATGGTAAATTACTTTATATTGAGTCACATTAAATTCAACGTTTTCGTCTTATTTGTTTTACACGTGGAATTCGTGCTAAATAAGACATTGAACGAAAATGTGATATAATAAAATGTGAAATAAAATTTGGAAACTACGTTCCCAGATAAAATTTAAAATATTTCCTTTTGTTATAGTTTTTCACGTTCTAGAGCACACCATTTCGTTTTCTATCCTATTGTCACATTTTTCTAATGGCACAATGCATGAAAAGAGAATTGATAACGAGAGCTCTGCCGTGGAAATCATAAAAACCTTGAGATGAAAGAGAGAAAAGATTTCGCATGAAAAAATCCATACAAAATCTTTTCTCTCTTTCATAGCAAGGTTTTTATGATTTGCACGGCAGAGCTAAGTGATATAGTAGACACCTGCACTTTCGCACCTACGCTCTCATTCTCCGGCCAACTGCCTCTCTTCACTGATCATCTCTCCATGTACTTTTCAGCTTCCCCATTCTCTTTGCGATTATATTATCCGCCACCTTCCAAACACATCTGCGAAATTATGTTGTCACTCCTGTTCGAAACGGGAGCAGGCAAATATTATGTGCTCCGCAGTTTGTCCTTCTTTATCGCATGTCGCGCAGAAAGGTGACTCTGCAAAACACCTGTGCAGGTATTTTCTGACAGGAATTGTGTCAGCTGGAAGTTAGTCTCACCGTGCTTCCTCTGTACCCATATCGTTACATTCGAAAAGAGTCTATGGGTCCACCTTCCTTTGTCATGGAGTCCCACTCTCACTGCCCCTGTCTCAATGATTCGACTCTTAATTGAGCCCTAGCTACTTTGGTGGTTTTGCCCTCATTTTTCTTCATTCTGTGGCATTCGCTGTCTTCCGTCAGTGTTATGCATATAGGCATCGTTCCGGTTATAACACATGCCGCAACCTCCTCCAGTTCCTCTTCTTATCTAGCGCCTCTATCCATGCTGGTGCCCCGTATCGCAATATCGATAGCGAAACACTTGCTAGGAGCCTACTGTTTTGGACCAATTCGACATTATTCTGACCAGTGCTGCGTTGGCTTTCCCAGATATTTTAATCTACGAGTGGATATGATCTCGTTCCCGTCAATGTTCAGTTCATTACAATCTGCTCACTTTTTTGTAATTACTCACAAGATCTCTGTTTTCTGGTGGGCCAGCTCTAGTTTTGCCGTTGTCATTCAGTTTTTGGCAGTTTCCTACGCCTCGATCGTAAATACTTAAACCTCCAGCTTTGATGTTCCCCAAATCGTGAGGATCAGGTCGACGGCAAAAGCACTTGCAGCAGCAGCGTTGTCTCATACATTACATTCCACAGGGTAGGTCCCAATATGGATCCCTATGGTACTCCAGCTGTAATGTCTATTTTTTCCTTCCGAAGTATCGTACGTTAACAGTCGTCGATCCTGCAGAGGTAGTCTTAGCTATCCCATCCAGCTTGCGTTATTAAAGGCGTTTTTAACGTTTATCGTCGTCATAGCACAGAAGCGGTTTCCTCGTATTTTTTGCTTCCGCGTCTTGTCGGCAACATCTATTACAATTCTAATGGCATCAATCGTTTGTCGTTCTCCCTTTTCGAAATCCGTATTAGTCGTCTGACAATCCGTGCTCGCCCTCTGTGCATTTCTGTTCCAGCATTTTTCCCCATTCCATCCAACAAGCATACATGTCTATAATGACGATGGCTTGTCTGGCGGCTTCCTTGGTTTTGGTATCGGAGTTAGTTTTAAGAAATACACAGATTAACTGGCGATCCTTCGTTGTCTGCGATCACATTCATTAACGACTGGCATAATCAAAGGCCACCAACTGGTATGTGTCAAGTTTAGTCTGGAGTCTTATGTAACTTCTATCTCGATAACACACTTCAAGTGAACTAACGCCCACAATACTCGTAAACTGATTATGCCATTGGCACGACGTCAATTATGCCAAAAACAGCGGACTTTTTACAACTTTACAACGACTACACTAATTGTAACTTACAACTCTTTTGTCTCTACTCGCAGTTGTTGCCCGTCGTGGGGATAAAATTCTTCCTGTGGATGTCCCAAAGAGACGAGCTATGTATGGATATCAGCAAGCCGACAGCGGTGAAGTCAAAGATCCTTAAGCGACGAACACGTCCCTTATGCCGTTATTGTAGACACGTCATGTCCCATGACACTAAGATTCATTATTAACTTACTAAGCTCATCAAGGTGAATTAATAAATTTGTATGAATTTCAACTTGGGGTTGCTTTAATCTTTAACCGACTATTTAGTCAAAAACAAAACCAGGGACGTGCGATCCATTCTTTTGTGCCTTCTGATTAACCGTAAGTATAAAAGCGTACAAACAGAAAAGACATCGTCGTTTCATCTTATCGACTTGGAGCCCATTTTTTCAGATCTATCAGATAGGGCCGGTCCATTTCTTGTACATGAAACACACATCTGATGATCCTTTGTTTCGTCACCTGTTCATCATGTAAATCTCAAAAACCTCCCAGTCCCTACCATGAACCTGTCCAAAGCGACACAGTTGCAACCTTGGGCATTCACATATTACGTGAACGACCATCTCCTGTCCGACAACGCAGGTGCAGTTAAAGGGTCCCATTTTACCTCCCTCCTGATGCAACAGCAACACCTGTCCATGTTTAGCAATTCTCTGGCCCACTTTCCATTAGGCACCACTGGGAAGAAACGCTTCGTGTGTGAATTTCTCCTTCATAGACTCCCTAATATTTGACGAACTCGTACCGCACCCAACTCTTCCTCGCTTTTACGCATGCCGAGGATGGATATAAAAGGCTCTGGCCCGCAACTAGATGTTGCTGAGCCATTCCTTGCCAGATTATCCGCCCTGCTGTTGAGCCTTTCCTTGCCAGATTATCCACCCTTTCGTTCCCCTCTATGCCAGAGTGTCAATAACCTAAACTATCGTTACCTGATTTCTCCGTTAAAGAAGTACCGATAGAATTCGCGATTGTACCGTTATTTAAACTACTAATATGTGAGCCTAGTCTACCGATATTTTTGGCTTATTGGTACAAAATCATGAAATATCCAGAGAAATGATAAGGTGGTACAACTGTGGCGAGGTAGAACGCTTATGTGAAAGACACCTTGACTGTACGGGAGAGAACCAGCACAATTTTGTACGTAATTCTCTCCCATGGAACCCAGCTGTCATTCACATAAGCGTTCTACCTCGCCACAGGTGTACCAACTTATCATTTCTCTGGAAATATCTGACATCATTACCCTTACCAATAATATATTCAATCAACTGATGGCGAATTCCATCGGTAATCCATACATTGTCGCTACAGTGTCACCTGTGTTTCGTCTCATATTAATGTAAATCACCTCATTGAAAGAGTGAAAGAGACATGTTACAAGACATTTTATTGTAACATGGGGTAGATCGAGGCGGGAGTGTGGGAGGTGAATTTAATATCGTCTAAAGATGACGAATCAGCGAAAAAAATGTCCATGTGTCCGTCCCATCGTTTTTTTCTAAACATTTTTTCCCTGAAAGGTACGTGCCTCCCATGATTCAAATTCAAAGATAAGCAAAATCGATCAAGTGGTTCCGGAGATATGGTAGAGGAAGTGACCAAAAGTATGGTTTTTCGGGGGTCGGTGGAGCTTTTTCTCAAATATCTCAGCAATTATAGTACGGAAATTCCTCATTTTGGTGTCAAATGTTGATGTCAGAAAATTGAGAAAAAATTTTTGTGGGAATCTGGTCAGGGGTCGGCGCACCGAGACCAATGGAATCGACGAAATCGAGTTTCTTGGCCATATACGAAAACAGTTTTTCATGTTTTTTTCCTTAAGTATGCAATATGCCTCAATCCTCAATCTTGCAATACGACCACTTCTAGAATTGGGAGGGATAATCCATATCTCTAGAACTATAAGAGATAGAAAGTTGCTTCCAAAGACAAAGTTGTAGAGAATAAAATTTTAGAGAAAACGTGTCTCAGGGTTTTGGGTAAAAATGCCTCAATCCTAGGATATGACCACTTCTAGAACTGGGGGGGATGATCCATATCTCTAGAACTATAAGAGATAGAAAGTTGCTTCCAAAGGCAAATTTGTAGAGAATAAAATTTTAGAAAACACGTGTCTCAGGGTTTTGGGTATAAATGCCTCAATCCTGGGATATGACCCCTTCTAGAATTGGAAGGGATGATCCATATCTCTAGAACGATAAGAGGTAGAAAGTTGCTTCCAAAGGCAAATTTGTAGAGAATAAAATTTTAGAAAACACGTGTCTCAGGGTTTTGGGTAAAAATGCCTCAATCCTGGTATATGATCATTTCTAGAACTGGGAGGGATGACCCATATCTCTAGAACTGTAAGAGGTTGAAGGTTGCTTCCAAAGGCAGGGTTGTATAGAACAAAATTTTAGAGAAGTCGTGTTTCAGGATTTTAAGGAAACATGACCCTAACCCGGAATATATCCACTTCTACAATTGCCGTACTTCGCGACGGTTACCTTGGGTAATTTCTGTAGGTCGTTGTAATTCTCATAGTTTTATAATTTGTATTCGTTTAACGGTAGATTTACATTTGATATCGGTAGCGTTTTAACGGAACATTGAATTAAAATATCTGTACTTTTGAATTTTATTGGTAGACTCATTTATAATAACAACGTCCAAATAACCATCCTTTCGAAAATAGAGCCAGTCCTGAAAAAAAACTGAAACCTTGTTGTCGGTGTGTTCAATCAAAGGTAACAGCTTCTGCTTTAGGAGTCTTGAAGCGTGGGATTTTAGTCGAACTATGATGAGATAACACAGTCTTCAGTTAAATTATGTAACCTTTTCAATATCTTAATAAAAAACAAAAAAAAACTTTGGAACCAAGAAAACTAAATGATATCTCTGATCCGACTCATTAACGCTCACTTTAATGTTTTACACGCTACCTCGATTATGTATTTCTTAGCCGTCAGACCTCCTGTATTTTTATTGCCTCAATCATCACTTTTATGAAAAACCATTAAGTAAACCTTTAAAATCATTCAAATTTAAGGAATTCTTTTTCATTGTCGTATTCCAACCTTTTTCATAATATGACAAAAAAAAACGTTAATTCGATTGCATGACTGAGATCGAGTTTGAGACACACATGATATGGGGTTTAAAGAACGATCAAGGCAATTACATCACATTTCTAGAAAAAATTCTAATTTCATTGTTTTTTCATCACGAACTAAAGTTAATTGATGGACAAAATGAATTGTAAACCAATATCACAGGTGGTCCGAATTGCGATACGTCATTTTGTAGTAGTTATCCTTTGGTTAAGATGTGCTACACCGGAATTTGTAACTCGTGTTGCACTCATTAGTTAGCAAGTGTTTCCTCAGTTTTAGTGTTGAGTTTCAAACAGGTTCAAAAAGGAAGACAATGCGGACAATAGTTGAGCCAGCATATGACGAAATTCTGAACAGATGGCAATTAAACCATGAGCTTATGCAGCTTTGCCGAGAGCCGCGGGCAAAGCCCCTGCTGGACATCTCAATACCCCCATCTCAACACTCCCTTTTTCAAAAAAATTTCATTGTTCAAATAGAAACATTTGGCAAAGCTTTAAGGGAAACGACGAAGTACTCTTCTATCAGCGACAACAACTACCACCTGTTCGTTGCCTTCCCAGTGGAGACAATGGGCCCATGGGACATGGACATACTTCATATTTTTAACGAGCTGATCAAATTGATTACAGCCTAGACAAGCAAGTCGCGATCGAGGGAATTTCTCAAACAGCTGTGCAGAGGGGAAATGCGGTGGCCATTATGGGAAGTTTTAGGTTAGGTGGCAAGATGGAGGAAATTTGAAGTTTCTAGTTGAACTTGACGTATATCTCTAAAAATTTGTTTTGAAGTAGCATATCCGGTAGGGATGGGCGATAATAAAATTGATAATCAATTATCGATTATCGATAAGGTATTTATATTTTTTTTATCAAAATTATTATCGATAATTGATAATTATCGATAATTTATAGTTATCAATAATTACCAAAATATCGATAATTATCAAATAATCGATACTTATTAAATTATCGATAATTATCAATTTATCGATAATTGTCAAATTATCGATAAATTGTCAAATTATTGATAAGTATAAATTTTTGATAACTATTAAGTTAGGGTAGTATTATAATCGATCACCCAAAAATAATTTTTGATCATCTGAAAATACAATTTTGATCCCCAATACAAAATAAAACTTAATTAGGGGCAAAATCAGTTACACCTACGCTGAGTTAGCCGCTTTAAAGATACATTCCCCCTTTTACGAAACGGTCGAGAGTGTTTTATTTTTCTGGTGATCAAAATTGAAATTTCTGGTGATCAAAAATGAATTTCTTGGTGATCAGTTAAACATATGCCATTAAGTTATGTTAATAATCAACATAGTACATCAGAAATCGTTACTAAAAATCAGTGTCTATATGCAATAATCTTGTGACAGCCACTTATCGTGTACAGATCTGACGCGATAAGTGTCTGTCACCAGATTATTGCATATAGCCGCTCATTAATAACTATTAATTGAAAAAAATTTAGGGGATGTAATCCATTTGATTAAAGTTAAGTTCTGCATCGAATAAAAATGTAAAATTTTGATGCTCTCAATCAATTATCGATAATTTGATAATTATCGATAACTTTTCGACCATCGATAATTTGATAATTATCTTATTTGTTAGATCTGAGAGGGAACATACTCGCGTGACATAAAACGATTTTCCTATGTCCATAACATTGGCGATTGGACTAGTTAGCATGACACGGAGGGGGACGGGGGGAGGGGGGGTCCGAAAACCGAAATTTAGCATGACATGCTTTTGTGTAAATTTAGTGATATTAGGACTTGGGACAATGCCCCTTCTGAAAATTGACACTGTGTACAGCGTTAGAAATTACTAATAAATATTTGATATTGACAGTGCACATGCGTGAAAATCTTCGAAACATCCAGCAATTAAAGTTCTTTCATGCACTAGATTGATCCTTCCTCTAGTGCACAAGACTACTGGATCTTGGATCTAAAGTACGCAACCTTCCCACAAAGTTGCAAAAAGTGGAAGAGTGTTATTTCGGCCGGGTAGTTTGATGTCAAAAAGTGATGTTAGGAAATATTAAAGCCAATAGCTAGTACTTCATGGGAAAATAATTGTCAATTTGACACCAGGCTGCGCACTTTGTCATGATTCGACGGCACAAAAGAAGGTGCCTGGAAATTGAAGCATATCACTATGACGACATCGACTAATGTTTCACAACGCACCCATTTTCATCTTGACACCAGGCTGCGTTCTTAAGCTATGATTCTTTAAATGTAGATGGTGTCAAGTTAAAATTTAATGCTTTGGAAAGTGATACACCAATTTTTGACACCAGGCTGCCTTCTTTTTCGTAGGCACATAGAGGGCAGTCTGGCGTCAAATTGAAAAGTATTTCGATGCAAAGTAATTGACCACTAAATTCATATTTACCAAACACCAGGCTGTCTTCCCGGACTTGTTTGCTGTAGCACCACCTTAAGCGCCTCTTCACCTTTACCTAAAGTAGCCAAAAATTTTAGATTTGAAGATAGGAATAAAAATTGCCGAGTTGCCGAGTAAAATAAAACAAATTTTCTTTGCATTACAATTAATTGGAAAAAATGGTTTTAGTTTAATTTTATATTTTTATTTTCCTTAGATCTTTACACGTTTGATTCGAAAACTACCGAGATTTGCAGTCGCATGGTTCCTTTATTGGCATAAAAGATTCAATATTTTACATCCGAAGGAGAGGTACCGTAACTAATTAGAAATATATTTCCCTGTCTTATAGTTAAAAGCTACACTGCACACACATCCCTTTGAGAAAAAGGTAGCAAGTAGGTAAAACTGTACAACGTTTGCACGTTTCGCCGACAGTATTTCAATCCTTGAAAAGTCCTTTTGTATTATCGGCTTATTCCGTTCACAAAAGAAATTCTTTGCCGAATGAAATGAAACGATTTTTTTCTTTTGCATTATGAATGTGGTAGAAATCCTATTCATTAAAATTGTAGCGTTTGTTGCATGAATCAACAGGTAATTATGAGAATGTAAGTCGATTTATAATAAAGTTTACAGTTGGATTAAGTGAATAATAGTTTTAAGAAACTGACAATCCTGACAAGCGTTTGTTAAGTCTTCATTGCCTTTGATGTCATAAAAATAAATCGATTTTTCGGCATATAAGTGACGTCGATTTCCTATCGTGATCTTTTTAATCGTCAGCTGAATTCTTATATCCGTAGATAAAGCAACTGACAAATATAACATAACTAAAGACCCGAACGTATCAGAATAGACGTGGCAAACAGAATATATGTTGCAAAAAGACTCGAACGTATCTAAGGCACATTCCAGCATTGCCTAGGTTACCCTCTAGCTGTATCTTATAAACTACAGTAGCTACAAAGTCTTTATGTTCCACAACGTTGCTCACAGGAACGTACTAAACAAAATTTGTCTTTGACATGTTTCTTGGACATACTTTTGAAGATATTACGGAAAGAAAGTCAAGTGTAACCTGGGTAACGCTGGAATGTGTCCTAAATATAGAAATGAGTAAACGATCCAATGTTTTGTGCTCTTTTATAACTACAAAGAATACCACAGATCCATAGTTTTTATCCAAGGTTATGTCTAGGGTTCGGAACAGATCACAATATATCTGTTTTGTTCCAGATTAATCTGAAAAATTTTCAACCTGAATCTGATCTGAAAATTTTATCATTCATTAGGTCTGATCTGATTTTATCTTATCCGATCAGATCCGATCTGATCTGAATTTAACAAATCTCAATTTATTTGAAATCTGACAGATATCTGAATGTTATTTCGATAGAACTAAGTGCTCGGAATTATAATAAAGGTAGGGAAATTTTGTCTGATGAAGAGAGAAGCGACTGCCTTAAGACACAGAAGTGAGTACTGCAGGGTATGTGATGAAGTGGAAAGTGTGGGATAAAGTGGAAAGTGTTTGGGATGTAGTGGAATATGTAAAAAGTGTGTGGGATGAAGTTGAAACACATTCCACACAATTTCCATTACATCCCAGACACTTTACAACTTCATCCCACACACTTTCCTCTTCTTCCCACACACTTCCCACTTGCAAAATTTAAGTATTTGATGGCAACAAACCAAATAATGAAATTTATTCTTAACTCAATCTGAAAAAAAATCTGATTTGATCTGAATCTGAAAAGTAAAAATATGAAATGTTCAGATCAGATCAGATAGTTATTTACTGTAATCTGAACTGATCTGAACATTCAGATTTTACTTTTTTCAGATTCAGATCAGGTAAAAACCATCTGTTCCGAACCCTACTAGAGTTCGGAACAGATCAGATCAATCTGAAAATTTTCAGATGACATCTGAAAATTTTCAGATGACATCTGAAAATTTTCAGATAAAATCTGATATGAAAATTTTCAGATCAATCTGAATTCAAACTGAAATCTGAAATGTCTGAATTTTTCAATCTGAAAAAATCAGATCAGATTCAGATTTTTTTAATTTTAAATTTTCTTGAATAAAAAAGTGAACTGAACATAAATAAATTTCAGACAAACAGATCAGATCAGATAAAACCTGAACTGAATCTGAAACGCACCGATCTGAAAATTTCAGATCAGATAAAATCTGAATCTAAATTATCCGATCTGAATCTGAAATTTTCAGATCACAGATTTTCAGATTCAGATCAGATAAAAACAATCTGTTCCGAACATTTGTTGCTTTGGTGAATAACGTATCACAACAAAAACCTCTTAAAAAGTAGAGTGTGACGCAGTCCGTAAGTCCGCTTCTAAAATTAATGATATTCGCTTGAGGTGACACTATCGCTGATAATACGCAGAAGTTTGTTTGAATGGAACTTTGTGTTCAAAGTTTCAATTTACTGAAAAAATTACTGCGCTTTTTTAAAACAAAATTACGTTACAAAATTGGATCACAAATGCCGGACCCAACGACGAAATAATTTTTCTGCACTTTCAGTTTTTGTGATATCGGTCGTTTTGGAAGTTTTCATATAACTAACTATTATAACTAAAATTCATTTGCAAAATTTTCTCCGAAAAAAAAATTTTCTCAGAAAAGACAGTTTTCTTATAAAAAAAAATTGTTCGAAAAACAAATGTCTCCGAAAAAAATTTTCTCAAAAAAAGTTTTCTCAAAAATCCCCAAAATAAATTTTCTCAAAAAAAAAGTTTTTTTCCAAAAAAGAGGTTTCTTCCAAAAAAACTTTCTCAGAAAAAAAATTTTCCCAAAAAATTTTTTAGAAAAAAAATTTTTCTCCATGAAATTTTTCTCCAAAAAAATTTTTCTCCGAAAAAATTTTTCTCCATGAAAATTTTTCTCCAAAAAAATTTTTCTTCAAAAAAATTTTCTTTCCGAAAAAAATTGTTCTTGAACACCTTCGGCTACCATCGGAACACTTCGTATCACCTTCGACTACCTTCGGAATACTTTATGGCACCTTCGCCTGCCTTCGGAACACTTCGTGTCATCTTCGGCTACCTTCGGAACACTTCGTGTGACCTTCTGCTACCTTCGGCACACTTCGTGTCACCTTCGGCCGGTTTGACTGCTGGCTGCCACTTTCTTAAGATCCCAAAAAATTCTACTGACCTAACGTTTAACTTTCCCGAAGAAACCAACTCTCTAGCTATTGCCACTCCGGAGCTAAAATTCGAAAACTCCGAGTATTACCTAAAAAACCCTCAAAGTTGACCACTTTTCCACATGTTACGGCTTTTCCAGAATTTTCCCGGAAAAGCGGCATATGTTTTTCATTTGGGGCCGAGACTGACGTTCTCTGAAAATTTCAGGAAGATCGGCTGTCTAGTTCTCGAGACTCGAGATCGAAAATTATTAATAGATAGAACATAGAAACCGACAGATCAAAAAAAAAGTTTCGTGATGATGAGAACAATAGAAAAATCCATGGCCCATACAAAAATGTCATTTTCAAACCTCGATATCTCAGCCAATTTCCAACCGATTTTGATGAGTCTGGGCTCGTTGAAAAGCTGCCGCGACGTAATTTTCTTTAAAAACAATTTGGAGGAGGGGGGGGGCGAGGGGAAAAAACTCAAAATTTCGCGTTTCCTTGTCCCAAATGTTTTTGTATGGAGTTTTTTGGGTTTGTGGACGTTTTTTGGGGTGTGGGGACTGCGTCACACCCTCCGCTACCGCTACGGGCATGATTTTAAGTTAAAAAGTATAAAAATTAATAGTTCTGCCACAAATACACAAAATTTAGCAATTCTCCCACCTTCGAAGGTATAGCAATAACTTCTAACAACACAAATACATTTCTTTTGCTTTGTATTTACGGTTACTGTCAAAACATAAACTTCTTAGCTTAAAGAAAACCTTATTATTAGTTCATAACTTCAGCTTCCAAAGAAAGCGGCTTTTGGATATCATTTTCACCTGCAGCGTTCTGTGGTCGTTTGTTAGGCTTAGAGAGGAATGGTCTCGTCATTTCTGGGCCTTTAATGTCGTCTGAAACAGCTTCTAGTGGTCGCATAATCTCTTCATCAACGGGTAGAATGTGTGCTGCTGGTGGTGGCATAATGGGTTGTTGAGGGAATGGTCTTTCAATTCCTTCTGCGATGATTTCCTCTGAAACTGACTCCATTGGTGGGATCATGTCTTCGTCAACTTCTACTGGAAGAATGTGTACTACTGGTGGGGGAGGTGGTGGCATGAAGGGCTTTTGTTGGAATGGTTTTGCAATTCCTTCAGCAACAATTTCCCCTGGAAAACCTGAACCGTTCTCTAGTGGTCGTAGTTGTAAGAAGGAAATTTCCGTTTCTCCATCAACTTCTATGGGAAGAATATAAGCTGGTGGTGGAGATATGACGACTTTTTGTGGGAATGGTTCTGCCTCTCCTTCAACTTCTACTGGAAGAATGTGCGCTGCTGGTGGTGGTGGTGGTCGAATGAAGGGTTTGTATAGGAATGGTCTGACAATCCCTTCTTCGACGACTTCACTGGAAATGCCGTCTAATGGATGTGGAAACGGTTCTACGATGTGTGATGGCCGATGATACTCATATGGTAATGGTTTGTGTGGCTTCATGAACTCTTGATGGAAGTTTTCATCAAACGATTCGACAATCGGACGGTAAATTTGGAAGAGTTTTTCAAGCAATTCCATTAAATTTTTGACGTCATCTTCTCCTAAGACCTCGGATAAATGCGGCCAATGTTGATGTTCCTTGATTTCTCGTTCACCTCCCAATTCTGTTGTCGCATCTGGTGACCATCTTATATTCCTCGCTGTAGACAAACAGACGAACGATAGGACGAATGCAAAAGCTGAAATACACCGAAGTTATTTCCAAGAGCCGTTATGAACCAACGTTCGTATTTACCTTTCATTTTGTTTGATTTTTTTGCTGAGACAATTTTGTAAACTTAACTTCACTTTTTCAGTACTGACTTGCTGAATCAACTGTTGCGTCTACATTATATACCAAAAATAGTGGCGGCGATAATAACAAAAATACTAAAAATATTTAATAATTTCGATAATGCGATTCGATTGTAAACATTAATTGCGTGTAAAGTTTAAGGACTGATATCGATCTCGATGTCACAGTCATATGCTTCCTAGACTGCCGAACTAGTCCAATTAAGTGTGTTGTTTTGTGTTTTTCCTCTTGTTTTTCGTTGGAAAAATTTGTTTTGCTTTTCTCGTTTATTTTGACGCGACATGTCTGAAAGTTTACCCGATGTTTACATGTAAATTCACTATGGTGTTGAAAAATCCCCGTGACTAAGACAAGTAGGTCGTTTCTTATCGTAAATTAAATTTGATTTATTGAATAACAACCTTGATTGTGTGAATGTGGTTGTGTACATAAAGAATCTGGAATATTTTGTTGTTGATTTCTTTTTTTAGACCAAAACCCGCCCTGCGTCTCATCTCTCAACTCCTAAAGCCTAGAATGTTTTCAGTTGAAAAAAAAGCCCTCTAAAGAGGGTGGAAGGGGGGTGGATATGGCTGGCGTGAGAGAGGGTAGGGCGGGTATGAAATAAGCCGAATTTGGCGTGACGTCCTTTATCAACGGCCTCTGATATACAATGATTTTCTGACCTTCTTTTATCTTCCATTGGATGAAGAAATTTCAACTAACCCTTTACCATTTGATTGTGTGATCACTTGTGTGTCAATTTAACCGGTAAAAGTCAATAGCCCGTTTCTAAAATCTTTGTTATTTTTGGTAAACTATGCTCGAATACACACTTCTTCTCACTAAATTGTTAAATTGAAACATAAGAAAAGATCTGTACGTATCAGAATAGATGTGGCAAACAGAATAGATGTTGCAAAAAGACTCGAACGTATCTAAATATGGAAATGTGCAAACAATCCAACGTTTTGTGCTCTTTTCTAACTATAAGAATTTCAAAGATCCATGAAAATTGCCCAAAGTAATGTCAAAGGCCCTACCGAAGTTCGTCGGAGACCATTGATTTTGATGGCCTAAATGTTCTGCCCTGCACCATATGAAAAAGAGCACCAACGTAGTTTCTCCAAGAAATCCTGAAACTATTTTCTCTAAAATGTAATTCTCACCAACTTTCATTTAAGAAACAAACTTCAAACTGCCGTCATTTTATAGATATGTGCCATCCCTAGCAATTCTAGCAGTTGCCTTATCCCGGGATTTGATAATTTTTCCCTAACCTAAAACCCTGAAACACGCATTCTCTAAAATGTTATTCTCTACAAATTTGCCTTTGGAAGCAACTCTCTTACTTTCGTTGTTCTAGAGACATAAGTCATCCCTCCCAATTCTAGAAGTGATCATATCCCGGGATTGGGCCATTTTTGCCCAAAGCCCTAAAACATGTGTCCTCTAAAATTTTATGCTCTACAAATTTGCCTTTGGAAGCAACTTTCTAACTTTTATAGTTCTAGAGATATGGATTATCCCTCCCAATTCTAGAAGTTGATATATCCCGGGATTGATCCATTCTTTCCAAAAACCATGAAACACGTGTTCTCTAAAATTGTATGCTCTAAAACTTTGCCTTTGGAAGCAACTTTCTAACTCCCATAGTTCTAGAGATATGAGTCAGGCCTACCATTTCTAGAAGTGATCACATCCAGACTTGCACTCTAAAATTTTATTCTCTACTGCTTCGCCTTTAACAGTAAAAATAGTTGAGCAAATCTAAACGAAAAATCATCTGCTTTGGTTAATGGCGAACTAACTTAATTTCGTCCGTTCCACTGCTCACAGTGCCCAGACCACTCAATTTCAACAAAAAAAAATTCCCAGTTTTGTGAGATGAAATACTTTCATTAGACACCAAAATAAACAATATCCATGCGATACTTTTTTTTTTTTTTCTTTATTTAACTAGAAAAAATAACATTATAGGCTGTTAGCCTGTACATGCTCTTGTTATCAATCTATAACAGTAAATATATTTAATCTTGACGTTATATATTTTTAATCAAAAAGTAAATCAAATTATATTAATGAAAATAGAAAGGAAAAAAAAACAAAAAAAAAAAACATTTTTCTTCTTCTTTTTTTTTCTTTCCTTTCTGCTTTTTTCTATTTTTTAGTAAATCAATAAATCAAAATGTATAGAAAAAAAAAACAAAAAAAAACATTGAACAAATTAAACTAAAAAATGAATTTGACAGACGTAGGGCAGCAATAGCGTGAAGATCATTTTTCGAAAAAATTGTGTCTACGCAGCCGCGGATGACTTTTGTTCTTCCATTTAAAAGCGTTGGCTAGAAAGAGACCAATTATATCTGTCTTCTTCTAACCAACGCTTTTAAATAGACGAACAAAAGTCATCCGCGGCTGCCTAGACACCATTTTTTCGAAAAATGATCTTCGTAAACGTTGATCTAGACTCGAATATCTACCAGAAAAACAACTCCACAAGCCTAAAAAAAGAACTCAATTTGATATGAGAAGGGCTGTACACACGTCTCACCAGGTAAAGTTATATTCATCTGAAGACCTGAACAGGTTCAATAGAAATAACTTCAAACGGTACTTAAATGTCGCCAGTCCTTTAATATCTCGTATATTTTGTGGAAGGTTGTTAAAGAAACGAAAGCCACGGTTTACTACGGTACATTGACCGGAGCGAGATCGAAAAAAGGAAGAGTAAAGAAGGTTACTTCCTCGAGTATAGTGAACAAGAATGTCTGAACCTACTCGAATAGCAAAGTCGTTTTTAATAAGATCCATTCTTCCACATATACACCAACGTTGCAGTCTGCATCGCATTGTAATATTCAATTGGCAAGATCGTGGCATTGAAACATAGCCTAGCAGATCCCCTGCCTTTCAGCCCGTAAATATTGCGCAGTGCTTTTTTTTGCAGGAGAAGCAATTTGTTCAGCACGTAACGGGGAGCACTGTTCCAAATCGGGTTGAGGTAACTCAAACGAGAATGTACGTACGAAAAGTACAGATTGAACAGAACAGTCCTGGGAACAAAGTGCTTGAGGCGTCGCAAGACGCCAATCAACGGAGAAACTTTTTTGCTAATTCCATTCACTTGGTCATTCCACGTTAAATATCGATTCATTTTCAGGCCCAAATATTTCACTTCATTAACTCTTTTTACTACTTCTTCCCCTACATTCAACACAAAACCTTCCAACCCATCCTCTTTAAATATTATGTAGTTTGTCTTCGAGTTGTTTACCGACATCATATTCTCAGTTGACCACTCACTTAAAAGATTCAAGTCACGTTGCATAGCGCATTTCAGATCCGTCTTTGTACCCGCCGAGTATTTGAACGCAGCATCATCTGCGTATAAATATAGTTTACCCTTAAAGCCCATCGCAAACAAATCATGAGAGAATATAACAAACAAAAGAGACGATAGAGTTGATTATTGTGGAACTCCGCAAACGACTTCCCTTAAAGAGCTAGTTGCTCCGGTCACACTAACAAATTGTTTCCTGCTGCTCAGATAATCCCTGATCAGCTCAAAAGCGGCTCCACCGAGGCCAAGGTTTCGTAGTTTATCCAATAGAATCAGATGGTTCACGGAGTCATAAGCTTTCCTAAAATCAACAAAAAGACACCCAACTATGAGCCGCTTATCCATGTCGCTAGCGACTTCAGAGCACAGATCTAAACAACAGGCTAACGTGTTCGACTTCTTCAAAAACCCATACTGTTTCATCTTAAAGAAACGTGTAGACTCCAACTTTGTATATAATTGCTCATAGAGAACTTTTTCTAAGAGCTTTGAAAGTGTCGACAATAGAGAAATAGGTCTGTAATTGCTCATATCAGTTGAGTCACCGTCCTTTGGGATAACAACCACCTTAGCTACCTTCAAAATGTCGTCAAAATGGGATACTTGGTGAGAAAAATTTTCACCGACCCTCGAAAATCGACGTTCGACCTCCACTTCTTCGACCACATCTCCGGAACTACTAAACAGATTTTGCTCATCTTTGAATTTGGATCATGGGACATATGTGCCTTTCAGGGAAAAAAAGTTTAGGGTGATCGGTTGAGCCGTTTAGAAAAAAAAGTAAAGACGGACAGACGACCGGATATCCTTTTTTGCAGATTCGTCATCTCTAGACGACAATAGATGTATACCCCAACTCCCGCCTCGATCTACCTCGAATTACAATAAAGTTGTTTGTAGTAAACATATATGATCCTTTTGTACTCCGTAGGGGTCCAATAAGTGATCTTTCGGGCATATATCTACCAGCACGAATATCTGATTGTTTTATTTGAACTTACATTCTATTCGTGATCTGTTCGAGAGATAGATAAGACTCAATAATGAGTTCTGCGCTAATGTGGATGATTCCTTAAGATTGTGATTATCGTCAAAATATGAGAAAAAACTCATCTTTTACTGAGTCTGGTCGTTGATCTTATTTTGTTCGAACACTTCACCCTTTTAGCAACCAATCACTCGTGCAATGAAAGAACTCGTCAATACGAATTTTGGATGAATAATCAAGAAGACTTTTTAAATGAAAATGATCAACGATTTTCGAACGGCTAGCCGCCACCGTGAAAATAGTCGGCGGCTGACCACTTTTGTAAATTTTTTATAAAAAAAATGGAAAGTTTTTATTTAAAAAAATCTGTACTAATGAATTGGAAAATCAAACTCAGCGACCAGAAGACAAATGCGCCACTGTTCACTCGAAGAAGTTAACAGAGATGGCTCCCATCTAAGGGGGCTTCAGTCAGAAATTCCGAAGTGCCTTGGAACAATGCTGCTAAGTATCTAGGAGTGATCCTTGACAAAACGCTTACATTCAGAACCCATGTTGAATTAATTCAAGGAAAAGCTTTGAGATTCCTCGGAGCACTTTATCCAATTCTGAACAGGAAATCAAAACTGAACGTTAGAAAAAAGATTTAGGTCTATAGAGAAATCATACAGAGTGTCTTACTCGGTGCTTGTCCAGTCTGAGACAACTGCGCTAAGCACCACGTAGAGAAGCTTCAAGTGATCCAAAACAAATGCCTCAAGATTATACTTAGCCTGCCTCCTCACTACAGAACCACAGACCTGCACCATGGGCTAGGTGTCCCGCCCAATGATCCAATCTATTCCAACACATTTTACAGAATAATAGTACATTATGCACCGCTGTCCAGGATGCTCTATTTAGACGATTTGGAGGTTATTTCCCGAGCCGAAGGCGTGGTAAATAATCCAAATCGTCAAAATAAACCATCCTGGACAGCGGTGCATATATATATCGAGAGCAATATATCGAGTTAAACAGTTTTGCCCTAGGGAATTAAGTACGAGATTATTGCTCTAGATAGATAAAATACATTATAGTGAACTTCGTGCTATTAATGTTTTCTACTTATGTTTTATTTGTGTCTTGCTACAAATACGAATGCAATAAATGGGAAAACTAAAACGGTACTGGTTCGATTAGCATAGTACGAACTTATATCAGCAATTAAAATTTCCAATTGCTTACGAATAAAGAAATTTTGAAAGTAGCACGAAGTGAAAATTAAAATTATTGCCTTCAGCCACCGCTCTAGATTTTTTCGGCTAGGCGAATTCAGCCACCGCTGCCGAACGTTTTTGACCCTGTAGCCGCCGCCAGCCGTTTTTTTCCGGCTCTAAACTCTGTCATAGAATGCATAGATTTGTATATAAAAAGAACGAAATTATGGGAATAAATGGCGTTGAGAACGAGGAGTTCACGACGACAACATTCCCAAGCGCACCGGTTTCTTTGTAGAAAAGTGTTCTACAACCAGCGCTGGCGAGCTGGGTGCATAACCCACTAATAATTGAACATTTAAGTAGAAGTTAGAACTGGAGTTTCGCTTTACCGTAAGACAACCAACGCAACATTCACAAGCTTTCAGGCGTCATATGGGAATTGAATGAAGCAACAGAGAACGCAATCGAATGGTTAAAGAACTTAAAGGTGTAGTTTTCGTAATTTTTACTCGAAATTTTTAATTTGAAATTTTCTGTGATGTAATTTGTAATACGAATATTGTGACTAATTATTTCTTAAGGTCATTGGAATAAATAAATAAATCGTAAGTGTTGCCACTCGAATCTAAAATCCTTGATTCAATTGATCAATTGGGGGTAATTGCGAACGACTTTACTTGCCCGTAAGACTTTATGAAGCTTCTTTCTATATATTCTCATGACGTTAGTCAGGGTTTTACGGCCGAATTAGGGTCGTTTTTGTCCGTGTGTCCGCGTCCGTGTGTCTTTAGATACCAGAGAGAATTATGTGGATATTGAATAATACTTTAAAAATAAATGAAAGTGGTTGTACGCTGATGTAATTATTTTTATGTGCACATCACGACGTTTGTAACCATTCAAAAGTTAGACATTTTTGTGTGATCATGCCCGCAGCGGTACATAAACATTTGGGACAAGTCGCCATAATATCCCCCATAGTCCCCCTGCCCTTCTAAATTATTTTTAAAAAAAACTACATCGTAGCAGCCTAGACTCATCAAAATCGGTTAAAATTCGGTCAGAAATTCTAAGAAAGTTGTCAGCAAGTGTCAGACATTCTCAGAAAGTTATCAGCAAGTGTCAAAAAGTTGTCAGCAGGTCATAGAAAGTTGTCAGCAAGTCTTAAAAAGTTGTCAGCAAGTGTCAGACAGTCTCATAAAGCTATCAGCAAGTTTCACAAAGTTATCAGAAAGTTGTCGGCAAATGTCAGAAAGTCTCGGAAACTTGTCAGCAAGTGTCAGAAAGTTGTCAGTAAGTGTCAGTTATTAACAAATTGTCAGACAGTTTCAGAAAGTTGTCAAGAAGCCTCAGAAAGTTGTCAGCAAACGTCAGAAAGTCTTAAAAAGTTATTAACAAGTGTCGGAAAGTTGTCAGCAAGTGTTGAAAAGTTGTCAGCAATTGTCAGAAAGTTGGCAGCAAGTGTCGGAAAGTCTGAAAAAGTTATCAGCAAGTCTCAGAAAGTCTCAGGCAGGACTAAGCAAGTGTCAAAAAGTTGTCAGAAATAATTTTTCTGTACTTTCAGTATGGGGGTATACATTCATAATCAAAGTCAAGGGAGTGTATTTTTGTCCGAGAGAGGGAGGAGGGGTGCATAGCGTCGAACATGAGGCTGGAGCTAAGGAGGCGGAGTAGGTGAGGAGTGGCGGACGTGAGAATCAGGGCCTATTTTTGGAAAATCGTATTTCCTTCAAATAATTTCAAAATTTTCCAAATTATTATTTGGAAAGTTTTTGGAAATTATTCGAAAAATTTGGAATTGGGATACGAGTCAGCATGTCTTGTACCGAGTGGATGGAAAAATTAAAGTCAAAGTCACTTTCACCGTGTGCAAAAATTTGAAAAAAATCTAATTAAAATTTTTTAATTAACGTTCGTTATCCGTTAGTAAAAATTCTTTGGGATCTGAATATAAAGTTTCGTCCTCTTCTTCACAATATCTTTATGAAAGTCCATAACTCAAAATTGATTTCATAATTAAAACGCATTACATCCTTTGATAAATTGATTGCTTTGCAGGCCGACATTATTCCATTCAATAAATAAGCCAAATCAAATTTATTGCTTGCACGTAAATAATTGATTATCGCTTATTGGCGAGTGAGTGCGCTGTAATTAAGTATTAAAAAATTGAATTTAACATGTTCTTTTCATGAGGTGTGCAAGAATTCCAGTTTTTACAGTTGTTAATAGCAGGAGTTAAAATTTTAATTTCTTTTTTCGTCTTTTTTTTAAACATTCTCCTTCGAATGGTGTGTTCTGGGTGTATTGGAAGATTCCCATCAGATCTATGCGACTAAGTAAACGAAATGACAACATAAAAAGTGTGTTTGAACATAAAGAAGATTACAGAAATTGTTTTATATGAAAAAAAAGACAAATCCAAATAAAATTTAATTAAATTTCCTTGTAATCAATAAAAATATAAACCAAAACATATCATCAATGCACTCAAATCATATAAATTTATGACATATAAATAACACTCGGCCGAACCTGTTTTGTATTAATTTCACATTAAATTTAATAAAAAGAAGTTTCATAATCCCTGGGCGCGTTTCGTCTTCAATAGCAAACCTTTGAGATATTTGAGTTGAGTAGGAATCTTATCTGCCTAATGTACAAGTAATAATGTAGCATAATATATCCAACGATAGTATTATAAGTTATACAGAAAAGAGCATATTAACAACCGCGCACATACAAAATATATTTTCACAACACACAAAAAACGACAAATGAAAGAAGTAAAAATAATAATAAAAAAAAAAAACGTCGAGGAAAAATTATCTTTTCATGCTATTCAATGTTGGCTGCTGTAACGAATCGCCGACATAAATTACAAACATTATTGCTCTGTGACTGTTTTGTATGTTGATGCTTTGCGATACACACAGTGCAATGGTATGCTATTTTTTTGATAATCATTTTACTAATAAGATTGAGGTAAAATGAAAAAGACGATGATAATAATAACAACAATAATAATGGCAACTTTTTAACTGCGTATATGGAAAAACGTATACAAACCGTTTCGAAGTGATGTTATGCGCTGTGAACGAATAATGGAGAATGATCTAATTGATTGTTATCGAGAAGTAGAGAGTAAAACTTCATGCACTGCATTGCATATTGATACAACGGTGCGGCGAGTGTGGTAGGGACAAATTTTATATCAACGATAGATGCTGCAATGGGTAACGCACTACCCACTCCATGCAGCCCTGTTAGCCTACCCCGAAATATCCACTTCTTATCTCGTATCCTTTGAACTTATCCGAGCCATCGCACACAGCTATCCCTTAACACCTTTTCTACAGATAACATTCCTAAGTTTTCCCAAATATCTTCATTCCTAATATCACTTTGCTCTCTACGGTTCACTTTTGCTAAGGCCCAACTCTCACTACCATATAATTGATTGAAAATTAACGTGTGAATAGGTAACTACATTTCTTATTATTGAACACGTTCACTCTAAGCTGGCTGACAACAGCAGCGCTCATTTTCCTCATTTCATTAATCTGCCGTCCATTAGAAAGGTTTTTTCTAATTGGCATCAGACATGCATCAGAATTGGCCTTACCCTGTTATTTATCATCGATTCATGAAGTTTCTGACTTACTAGACAAGCTGTTATCAGAACCATACCGGCAGATTGACCCAGTTAGATTAGAAGCCGAAACGATATGGTGTGATAAGTTTGGTGAATTGCCACAATTGGAACTACGAAATATTCAGAAAATATGGGAATCGCACGACTTAAACATTAAAATCGAGTCAATTCGAAATTCGTTGGAAAAACCAGAAGATATGGCCAGATTTCTAGCAAACTCGACTGACGAATCTGGTGCCTGGCTGCAGACACTTCCTTCTCCACAACTTGGTACCCATCTGACAAACGATGAATTTCGCATTGCTTTGGCTTTACGTTTAGGATCACCGATCGTTCAACATCATATCTGTGTTTGTGGAGACACTGTGAACAAATTTGCGCGCCATGGTTTGTCTTGTTTAAAGGCGAAAGAACCAATTCGAGACATGCAGCTGTCAATAATATTTTCCAACGAGCACTAAGGTCAGCAGAAATTCCATCAGTTCTCGAACCTCCGGGTTGCTCTAGACCAGACGGAAAGAAGTCAGATGGAATGAGTCTAGTCCCCTGGGCGAGGGGTACATCAATGCTATGGAACTTCACATGTCGCGACACATTTGCTCAGTCGCATATAAATCAAACATCAAGACAAGTTGTTCGTGCAGAAGCAAGCTGAAACAAAGAAAATACAGCACTACAGTGACATTGCAGACCATTTCATTTTTATACCTATAGCTACTGAAACGTCTGGAGTGATCGGCAACATTGGATTGAAGTTCATAAAAAAAGTCCGTAGCAAAATTGCCGAGGCTACGAACGAAAAGCGTTCAACAGCTTATTTGATCCAGCGCGTAAGTGTAGCAATTCAGAAAGGCAATGTTGCTCCGATTGTGGGAACGATACCTCCATCAGAAAGTTTAAATGAAATATTTTACTTGTAATTTTTGTTGAACTAAAAATGTCTTTTCTCTCTTCTTATAAGTGCAAAAAGACCGCCGAAAATTTATTAGTTTTATAGATCGGGACAGGTCAAATTTTGACATCTGCTGATTGGCCTGATACCAACCCAAATATGATCAAGTCAATCAGAGTCGGCACGATTTTCTCACCTTTGGCGCTTATACTTCTCTTCAGGGA